>MU225012.1:364135-383491 GCA_018584345.1 Thuja plicata | reverse complement strand
GAGAGAGAGAGAGAGAGAGAGAGAGAGAGAGAGAGAGAGTTAATCTCATTTAACAAATAACATCAAAGTGCAATAATCAACATTACAAAATACATCTAGCATAAAAAACATACAATCAATATCATCACATGGTCCGACTTAGGCTAGTGTTGGGGAGGCATTACACCAAACCTAGAAATCTAATCTTTGTTAAATATAAAACAATTAGGTTTCAATTTACCTTTAGGTTCATAGGTTGATCTTTACATAAAAAGTTGATGTGCGTGCTCAATAATTTTTGCATGACAAAGATAATTATTCCTTTGTGTCAAACCTCTTTAACAAAGCCAAGTCAATTACCTTTTAACGAGATTGAGGATATGTAGTTGTGTAGTATGCCTTAGAATGATAATGTATCACTATATCATAGATTTAATTCCTAATAGATCTATGATGCATGTTAAATGATTTATAAATGACACATTTTCTAAATGTCTTAATATTTTAGGGTTTGTCCTTATATTCAACACCATAACATGCAATTTTACTATCTCATGCTACAAGACGATTTCTAATAGTCAATTGTAAGAAAAACAACCAAATACACTTTTAAATTTTATTTATGAAACAAAGAAGATCTATTCCATGAAGGTGAATGCGACTCTAATCTAAATCTCTTCTATAAATACAAATCTAATCTACACCAAAAAGTAAAAACAAATTCGAATCTAAAAATAAATATAAATAAAAACTACACACGAAAACTATCATTTGATATACTAATTATTATACTAAAAATTTACTAATTAAAATAAATGATATTTAGTTTTTTAACATATATTAAACTTTTAACTCAAGGTAAGTCAACCCAACAACCATAATGGACTTCATTCTATAATAATTTTAGACGTCTCCCAAGTTTCATAAAACACACTCAAAGACTTTTAATGTGAAATAATTATGAAGGAAAAGGTAATTATGATTGACACAACAATTAAATAAAGTAGTTCAATAATTCATCAAGTAAAATCCGTGAAATTCATGAGCATTTCCATGAATTCGAAAAATGAGTCATTTCCTTGCAATTCAAGGTAACGCTCATCAATTGGGAGGAATTTGATTTCATAAAATATTATGATCAATAATGCCAAATTGATTTCGAACAAAGGTATACCAAGTACTTCCCACATATTCTAGCTATCTATTATTATTACTTAGTAAAGTGTTGAAATTTTTTTTGTTTATAATATTTTTTTAATGAATGTAAATTTTATTTTAAAAAGTGAATGGAATAATATTTTTAGAAGGTTTTTAATAAAAAAATATTTTGAAAAATAGTTAAACTATAAAAATATAATTATTTTTTAAGTGAGATAAGGCTATATTAAATTGTTGAACAAAATGAATTTTGATTATGAATATTTTTTTTTAAAGAGTGTTGATATTTTTGATATATTAGTAAGTTCATATTTTTAGTATATGTAGACTCTAAATATTTAATGCTAATAAATAAATTTAAAGAAGAGTGTACTAAAATAAGTTTTGTAAATATTCAGACTAAAAAAATAAAAAAAGTGATATTGTAACAACCACAACAATCAAGTAGTACATTAAGATAACTTAGACAATGATAATCTAGGTATAAATTAGTAGATAAGTGACAATATTGTTGTGGTGGCCAACAAGGTTTAAACCCATGGTGGGGTACTAAGCTCACACACCATTTGTCACCTCTATGTTAATGGTAATGTTTTCGTAAGATGAACTATTGTGTTGATAGGTTGTGGGACTTTTCTAGGGCATTGAACTTGTAGGTTTGAAAAAAGTGACAATGCCTTGGAGAATAAGACCCCTAATAGTGGTATTGATGATAAAGCAATTGGAAAGAAATCCCCTTGCAAGTGGTCTCTATAAGCTTAGACCAAGATAAAAATATGAGTTGACCAAATAAAAAAAGACAACTCACATAATAGAACATATTCTAGAGTTGCCTTGTACAATTGTATTTTACAATTATTTATATTATCAAATACATTGTAAAGTGGTATACATTATATGGTACTTTATATTTATTGTAAAATATTATATTAAATTAATATATAACTAGTATAAATATCTTAAGTGCATTTATCTCAAAGATACCTAAAAATATTAATCTTAGGATGCCTATACCGAATAAATGAATACCTCATAATTTATTTTATATAAATATAATTAAGATAAGACATAAACATTGTTTATGTCAAATTTTAAAAATATTTTAATTAAGACATTATTTACTTTCTTTTACTCAAAACAATTTAATTTTTAATAATGATATAACAAATTTATAAAAAATCATATAAAATTTTCAAGAATTCAAATATTTATTTAAATTTTAATATAGACATCAATTACCTTTTAGTGTTGAGCTATTTAATTTTTTCAATAATAAGACAACAAATCATAAAAAAGGTATCAAATTTTCAAAAACTTAATGAAAACAACTTATTTATTTTAATTTTTACTTAAGAAATTATTTTAGTTTTTTATACAAATATCATTGTAGATATATAAATTAAGTAGATAGATAAGAGAATAAATATATATTTATTTTAGTTTTTTATTTACTTTATTTTCAATTGAAAATCTATTTTATTTTTAATAGTCTAAGTTATATATTTTAATATATTTATTAACAACGAGGCTCTTATCAGCCAGCTTTTTAGACTGGAATTAGATTGAAATTGACATTATCTAATTCCGGATAATGCCAAATTCCATGTTTGGGTCCATGAATAAAAATGGAATTGGAATTACGAAATTCCCATTTTGCCCCAAAATGGGCATATCAATCTTCCACCTATATAGGTGGAATTAGAATTTCAATTCCAATTCCATTTTTTACAAAAGTAGATTTAATATCTCGTCGAATCCGTGACATGATAGATGTGTAAATGTGTGTATATATACACAAATATGTGTATATGTGTATAGATGTGTGTATATGTGTATGTGTAAATATGTATATATACAAATGTGTGTATATGTGTAAATATGTATATATACACAAATGTGTCTATATGTATATATGTGTATGTGTGTATATGTATATCTGTGTAAATATGTATATATACACTAATGTATGTAGATGTATATATGTATATATACACAAATATATGTATATGTGTGAGAAGATAATCCTTTCTGCCATCGATGATAGAACCTCTTCACCAATAATGCACCTCACATTTTTCCTGTATTGTTTGCATTGAATATTAAACATAACATTGAGGTTCTCATCTATAATTTTCCCTTCAAATGGTCTCTCCCTTGCAGCCAGAGAAATAAGGACACAGTAAGTTCATGGGAAATACTCCATATGTCATTTCCAGCACCTCACATAGAGCAAATCCTTGACTTCATCTTGTTCTACTATATAAGATGCATAAATTCTCACTGTAATTAAATTTAAACCCAAAAAATGATTTATTATAATTGTAGTCAAATGCAAGGATAGAAGAGAATATTTATGTCACATGAGAAATCCTGACAATTAAACCTTGCCCGCCAAATTAGTCTCCTATGCTATCAAGACAAACAAGTTAGTGAAGAATGTCTTCAAATGATTTCACAGGATGTCAAAAATCCATTTTAATTTTCACCAAATTGGAAGTGTGCTTTCATTCAATCTGGCATGCAAGAATGTTGCTATTACATGTTTGAAGCATGTGGTGGCGATATGTGGATCAATCAAAACCTCCCCCAAATCTTACAGCGATGAAAAAACATCACACTTAACCTTTTGAAATGACTTACCCCATCAGATTTTGGTGAGAACAATTAAATGGAGTGTCCTTATGAGTTTAATAAGGATTTTGCAAGTGCGAGATCATTTATTGTCATTAACAAAGCATATTACAATTTGCACTTTAATTTATTCCTAAAATATTTCTATTTGAATACTTGGTGGTTGTGGATGCAAAACTGAACATTACTAACCCTTAGATCAAAAAACCAAAAATATGGAACCTTATTGCCACACTAACATTCTAAATTTTAAATATCTTGTGAGGAATATACATAAAAGGTATAATATTTGATATCAAAGATGATTACACATCTTGCTGGTCAACTTTTTCTGTCCTTTTATCTAATGCAACTAAATCTTGCAAATCCTAAAATTTATCCCACAAAAAATTTACATCTTGAATGTCAATTTCATTAGCATCCCCACCCCTTTTTGCAAGGTAATCTACAAATCTATTTCCTTCTCTGTATGTATGGGATAATATGAAAAACTCAAAACTATCAAGAATGCTCCAAGCTTGTTTTAGAATGTATTTCAAATGCCAATTAAAACTCTTCCTCTATTTGCAAGCATTGATTATAATAAGAGAGTCTCTGTCCACATGAATTCTCTTAATCCCAGTTTCTTTTCTAAGACTAATCCTTTTAATAAAGAAACTACTCTACTTCATTGTTAAATCCTTTTGGTAAGGCAATTTATTTTCCTACCAACAAGATCCCTTATTCATTTTTATACAAATACCAGCTCTTGAGATACCTGGATTCCCCCTTGGCACTCCATCAAAATTTAATTTAACAATGCTATTTGTAGGTGGATGTTTTATGATCTATGTCCTCTCAATTTTTGGCTTAAATGGAAGTGATTGACTTCCATTGGTTGGTACCAAAATGTTAGTCCATTGTTTCAAGATCCGAGCATCCCAAGTTGTAAAATATGAAGAGCATCCCTTATGATTGTGAACATATGTGCTAACAACTTTTGAAATGGACCTATCCATCATGTCTTGAACTTTATCTACTCCTAAGATCTCTTTTCTAAAAATTCTTTTAGTCCTCTCCCACCATAATGACCATATAAGCATGCCAGGAACTATTCTCCAAATGCAAGCAAACAATTCTTTTGTATACAAGAAAGGCCAAGCTTGGAACCAATACCATAATGAGTTTGACATGGGTGCTGACGAATCAAGCTTCATCATGACATACTACTAGCATTTTTGGAAGAATGTTCTTTGGATGAATAGGTGACCAAGAGTTTCAATTTCCAGTCCACAAAGCACAAAATTGAAAGGTTCAACAATATGCAGTTTTGTTAATCTATCACTTGTTAGTACTAATCTACAAAGAGTAAGCCATGTGAATCTACCCTCTTTAGGAAATATCATGCTATTCCAATAGAAAGAATAAGAACATTAGGGGGGTTTTTGATTCTGTATACTCCTTATTTCCTTATAGCTCAGTTTAACTGACTATGATCCCTCCTTAGAAGGTGTCCATATGATCTCATCTAGCTTGTGAGAAATGTAAATACTTCTTTCTGCCATAATAATTTTTATCAACCTTTTTACTCGACATTAATTTGAACATTAGAAACATCTTTCCAAGTGGCCTTACCTGATATATTATCTGCATCTTCATTGTAGTCAATAAATCTCTGACCCCAAGTAGAAGTAAGGACTAAGATCACTGATTGGAGTTGACCATTTTCCCTTAATGGTGGATAACCATTCCATGAATTAGACCAGAAGTGTGCATTTTCTTCATTATGAACCTGCCAAGATTAATATGACAGAACCTCTTCACCAATAACACATCTCACATTTTTCCTGTACTGGTTGCATTGAATATTAAACATAACATTGAGGTTCTCATCTGTAATTTTCCCTTCCAATGGTCTCTCCCTTACAGCTAGAGAAATACAGACATGGTAATTTTGTGGGTGATACTCCATATGTCATTTCTAGCACCTCTCATAGATAAAATCCTTGACTTCAAATTGTTCTACTATATACGATGCATAACTGCTCACTGTGAATAAAATTTAATCCCACAAAATGATTTATTATATTTGCAATCGAATGCAAGGATAGAAGAGAGTATTTATGTCGCACAATAAATCCTGTCACTTAAACCTTTCCTGCAAAACTAGTCTCCTATGCCATCAAGACACAAACAAGTTAGTGAAGAATGTCTTCGACTCAATTCATAGGATGCCAAAAATTCACTTTAATTGTTCACCAAATTTGGAAGTACACTTTCCTTCAACCTGGCATACAATAATGTTGTTATCACACATTTGAAGCATGTGGTGGTGATATGTGGATCAATCAAAACCTTCCCAAATATTAGAGTGATCACAAAACATCACACTTAACCTTTTGAAAATGACTTGCCCCATCAGGTTTCAAAGAGAACAATTAAATGGAGTGTCCTTATGAGTTAAATCAAGATTTTTCATGTGCAAGATCATTTATTGTCATCAACAAAGCATATTAAAATTTTCACCTTAATTTATTCCTAAAATATTTCCATTTGAATACTTGGTGGTTGGATGCAAAATTGAATATTTCTAACCCTTCGATCCAAAAACCAAAAATATGGAACCTTATTGCCACACTAACATTCCAAATTTTAAACATCTTGTGAGGAATATACATAAAAGGTATAATATTTGATATCAGAGATGATTACACATCTTGCTGGTCAGCTTGTTCTGTCCCTTTGTCTAATGCAACTAAATCTTGCAAATCCTAAAATTTATCCCACACAAAATTTACATCTTGAATGCCAATTTCATTAGCACTCCCACCCTTGTTTGCAAGGTAATCTGCAACTCTATTTCCTTCTCTGTATGTATGGGATAATATGAAAAACTAAAAACTATCAAGGATGCTCCAAGCTTGTTGTAGAATGTATTTCAGATGCCAATTGAAACTCTTCCTTTGTTTGCAAGTATTGATTATAATAAGAGAGTTTCCATCTACATGAATTATCTTAATCCCTAGTTTCTTTTCTAGGACTAATCCTTTTAATAAAGCAATTGTCTCTGCTTCGTTGTTCAATCCTTTTGGTAAGGCAATTTCTTTTCCTGCCAAAAATATCCCTGATTCATTTCTTATGCAAATACCAGCTCTTGAGATACATGGATTCTGCCTTGACACTCCATCAAAATTTAATTTAACAATCCTATTTGTAGGTGGATGCTATTTGATCCACGTCCTATTAATTTTTGGCTTAAATGGAAGTAATTAGCTTCCATTGGTTGGTACCAAAATGTTAGTCCATTGTTTCAAGATCTGAGCATCCCAAGTTGTAAAATCTAAAGAGCATCCCTTATGATTGTGAACATATATGTTAACAACTTCTGAAACAGACCTATCCATCATGTCTTGAACTTTCTCTACTGTTAAGATCTCTTTCCTAAAAATTATTTTATTCCTCTCCTACCATAATGACCATATAAGAATGCTAGGAACTAATCTCCAAATGAAAGAAAACAATGCTTTTGTATACAATAAAGGCTAGGCTTGGAACATATACCATAATGAGTTTGACATGGGTGCTGACTAGTCAAGCTTCATCATGACATACTGCCAACATTGTTGGAAGAATGTGCATTGGATGAATAGGTGACCAAGAGTTTCAATTTACAGTCCACAAAGCACAAAATTGAAAGGTTCAACAATATGCAATTTTGTTAATCTATCACTTGTTAGTAATCTTCTATAAAGAGTAATCCATTTGAGTTAAATGGAGTGTCCTTATGAGTTAAATCAAGATTTTGCATGTGCAAGATCATTTATTGTCATTAACAAAGCATATTACAATTTGCACCTTAATTTATTCCTAAAATATTTCTATTTGAATACATGGTGGTTGTGGATGCAAAACTGAACATTACTAACCCTTAGATCAAAAAACCAAAAATATGGAACCTTATTGCCACACTAACATTCTAAATTTTAAATATCTTGTGAGGAATATATATAAAAGGTATAATATTTGATATCAAAGATGATTACACATCTTCCTGGTCAGCTTTTTCTGTCCTTTTATCTAATGCAACTAAATCTTGCAAATCCTAAAATTTATCCCACAAAAAATTTACATCTTGAATGTCAATTTCATTAGCATCCCCACCCCTTTTTGCAAGGTAATCTACAACTCTATTTCCTTCTCTGTATGTATGGGATAATATATAAAACTCAAAACTATCAAGAATGCTCCAAGCTTGTTTTAGAATGTATTTCAAATGCCAATTAAAACTCTTCCTCTATTTGCAAGCATTGATTATAATAAGAGAGTCTCCGTCTACATGAATTCTCTTAATCCTAGTTTCTTTTCTAAGACTAATCCTTTTAATAAAGAAACTACTCTACTTCATTGTTAAATCCTTTTGGTAAGGCAATTTATTTTCCTGCCAACAAGATCCCTTATTCATTTCTTATACAAATACCAGCTCTTGAGATACCTGGATTCCCCCTTGGCACTCCATCAAAACTTAATTTAACAATGCTATTTGTAGGTGGATGTTTTATGATCTATGTCCTCTCAATTTTTGGCTTAAATGGAAGTGATTGACTTCCATTGGTTGGTACCAAAATGTTAGTCCATTGTTTCAAGATCCGAGCATCCCAAGTTGTAAAATATGAAGAGCATCCCTTATGATTGTGAACATATGTGCTAACAACTTTTGAAATGGACCTATCCATCATGTCTTGAACTTTATCTACTCCTAAGATCTCTTTTCTAAAAATTCTTTTAGTCCTCTCCCACCATAATGACCATATAAGCATGCCAGGAACTATTCTCCAAATGCAAGCAAACAATTCTTTTGTATACAAGAAAGGCCAAGCTTGGAACCAATACCATAATGAGTTTGACATGGGTGCTGACGAATCAAGCTTCATCATGACATACTACTAGCATTTTTGGAAGAATGTTCTTTGGATGAATAGGTGACCAAGAGTTTCAATTTCCAGTCCACAAAGCACAAAATTGAAAGGTTCAACAATATGCAGTTTTGTTAATCTATCACTTGTTAGTACTAATCTACAAAGAGTAAGCCATGTGAATCTACCCTCTTTAGGAAATATCATGCTATTCCAATAGAAAGAATAAGAACATTAGGGGGGTTTTTGATTCTGTATACTCCTTATTTCCTTATAGCTCAGTTTAACTGACTATGATCCCTCCTTAGAAGGTGTCCATATGATCTCATCTAGCTTGTGAGAAATGTAAATACTTCTTTCTGCCATAATAATTTTTATCAACCTTTTTACTCGACATTAATTTGAACATTAGAAACATCTTTCCAAGTGGCCTTACCTGATATATTATCTGCATCTTCATTGTAGTCAATAAATCTCTGACCCCAAGTAGAAGTAAGGACTAAGATCACTGATTGGAGTTGACCATTTTCCCTTAATGGTGGATAACCATTCCATGAATTAGACCAGAAGTGTGCATTTTCTTCATTATGAACCTGCCAAGATTAATATGACAGAACCTCTTCACCAATAACACATCTCACATTTTTCCTGTACTGGTTGCATTGAATATTAAACATAACATTGAGGTTCTCATCTGTAATTTTCCCTTCCAATGGTCTCTCCCTTACAGCTAGAGAAATACAGACATGGTAATTTTGTGGGTGATACTCCATATGTCATTTCTAGCACCTCTCATAGATAAAATCCTTGACTTCAAATTGTTCTACTATATACGATGCATAACTGCTCACTGTGAATAAAATTTAATCCCACAAAATGATTTATTATATTTGCAATCGAATGCAAGGATAGAAGAGAGTATTTATGTCGCACAATAAATCCTGTCACTTAAACCTTTCCTGCAAAACTAGTCTCCTATGCCATCAAGACACAAACAAGTTAGTGAAGAATGTCTTCGACTCAATTCATAGGATGCCAAAAATTCACTTTAATTGTTCACCAAATTTGGAAGTACACTTTCCTTCAACCTGGCATACAATAATGTTGTTATCACACATTTGAAGCATGTGGTGGTGATATGTGGATCAATCAAAACCTTCCCAAATATTAGAGTGATCACAAAACATCACACTTAACCTTTTGAAAATGACTTGCCCCATCAGGTTTCAAAGAGAACAATTAAATGGAGTGTCCTTATGAGTTAAATCAAGATTTTTCATGTGCAAGATCATTTATTGTCATCAACAAAGCATATTAAAATTTTCACCTTAATTTATTCCTAAAATATTTCCATTTGAATACTTGGTGGTTGGATGCAAAATTGAATATTTCTAACCCTTCGATCCAAAAACCAAAAATATGGAACCTTATTGCCACACTAACATTCCAAATTTTAAACATCTTGTGAGGAATATACATAAAAGGTATAATATTTGATATCAGAGATGATTACACATCTTGCTGGTCAGCTTGTTCTGTCCCTTTGTCTAATGCAACTAAATCTTGCAAATCCTAAAATTTATCCCACACAAAATTTACATCTTGAATGCCAATTTCATTAGCACTCCCACCCTTGTTTGCAAGGTAATCTGCAACTCTATTTCCTTCTCTGTATGTATGGGATAATATGAAAAACTAAAAACTATCAAGGATGCTCCAAGCTTGTTGTAGAATGTATTTCAGATGCCAATTGAAACTCTTCCTTTGTTTGCAAGTATTGATTATAATAAGAGAGTTTCCATCTACATGAATTATCTTAATCCCTAGTTTCTTTTCTAGGACTAATCCTTTTAATAAAGCAATTGTCTCTGCTTCGTTGTTCAATCCTTTTGGTAAGGCAATTTCTTTTCCTGCCAAAAATATCCCTGATTCATTTCTTATGCAAATACCAGCTCTTGAGATACATGGATTCTGCCTTGACACTCCATCAAAATTTAATTTAACAATCCTATTTGTAGGTGGATGCTATTTGATCCACGTCCTATTAATTTTTGGCTTAAATGGAAGTAATTAGCTTCCATTGGTTGGTACCAAAATGTTAGTCCATTGTTTCAAGATCTGAGCATCCCAAGTTGTAAAATCTAAAGAGCATCCCTTATGATTGTGAACATATATGTTAACAACTTCTGAAACAGACCTATCCATCATGTCTTGAACTTTCTCTACTGTTAAGATCTCTTTCCTAAAAATTATTTTATTCCTCTCCTACCATAATGACCATATAAGAATGCTAGGAACTAATCTCCAAATGAAAGAAAACAATGCTTTTGTATACAATAAAGGCTAGGCTTGGAACATATACCATAATGAGTTTGACATGGGTGCTGACCAGTCAAGCTTCATCATGACATACTGCCAACATTGTTGGAAGAATGTGCATTGGATGAATAGGTGACCAAGAGTTTCAATTTACAGTCCACAAAGAACAAAATTGAAAGGTTCAAAAATATGCAATTTTGTTAATCTATCACTTGTTAGTAATCTTCTATAAAGAGTAATCCATGCGAAACCACCCTCTTTAGGAAATATCATGCTATTACAACCGAAAGAATAAGAAAATTAGGGTGGTTGTTGATTTTGTATACTCCTTATCGCCTTATAACTCAGTTTAAATGGGTATGAGCCCTCCTTAGGAGGTGCCCATATGGTATCATCTGGCTTTTGAGAAATGTAAATACTTCTTTTTTCCATAATTCTTTTTATCAACCTTTTTTGATAGACATCAAATGGAACATTAGAAACGTCTTTCCAGGTGGCCTTACCTGATATATTATCTATATCTTCATTGTAGTCAATAACTCTCTGACCACAAATAGTAGTAAGGACTAAGATCACTGATTGGAGTTGACCATTTTCCCTTAATGGTGGATAACCATTCCATGAATCAAACCAGAACTATGCATTTTCTCCATTATGAACCTGCTAAGATTAATAATTTGTAATTACGGGTCTTGACACAATTATAAAATTCCACATTGCTGAACTATTTTGAGGGTTTTCAATTGTGAATAATTTGAGAGGATGTAATCCATCTAAGTACTAGGCTTACATAATATGACACCATAGTGACACTATTTTTTTATACATCTGCCATATCAGCTTCCCCCTAAAAGTTGTATTTCTAGAATACAAATGATGCATTCCAACACCCCCTATAGCCTTGTTATCTACCATACTATCAAGAGATACTAAGGGAACCTTCTTAGAATTTGACAAGTTACCTTTCCAAAGAAATTATCTTATAATCTTTTCTATTTTTTCTATTATTGAATTTGGAGCTTTTAACACAACAATAAAATAGTTTGGAATTGCAGCCAAGACTGATTTTATTAGCATAAGACTGCCTGAGAATGAAAACCATCTCGCCTTGCAAGCAGAGATGCATTGTTTAATTCTCTCTACTATTGATTTACAATAGATATCCTATTTGAACCCATGATAAAAGGAATTCCTAGATGTATACCTAGGAGTTCAGCTAGTTGAAATTGGAGCATGTGTAGTATCTTCCTTTTTGTTACCTATTTAGTGTTGAAAATGAAAATGGTTGATTTCTATTAATTAATTTTCTTCCCTAAAACCTTTGTATACATATCAAGTACTTTCTTAATTTATAAAGCCACTTTAATATTTACTTTCCCATACAAGAGAGTACCATTCACAAAGAATGTGAGTAATTGTAAGAGATGTGCCTAGGATGTGGGTCCCCTTCCAGAAACCAATTGCACTCTTATGATTTATACTTCTACTAAGAGCTTCAACCATGATGATGAATAGAAAGGGAGATAAAGGGTCCCATTAATAGACTCCTTGCGTGGAATTAAAGAAACCTGATGGGGAGCCATTTATGAGAATTGAGAAGCATGCTCTCGATAAATTCAAATTGATCCATTTACACCACTTTACTGAAAAACCAAAACACCTCAATACTTTGAGAAGAAAAGTCCAATTTACCCTATCATATGCTTTCATGATATCCATTTTAACAATAAATGAAGAAATTTTAGATTCCTAACTTGAGTGTAATGCTTCATGAGCTACCAAGGCACCTTCAACTATTTATCGACCCAGTACAAACCCACCTTTCTCTAGAGATATATTTTTGGGTATTAAATTTTGAAGCTTGAGGTAAATTGCCTTAGTAATTATTTTATTAATGGTATTACACAAAGATATGGGCCTAAAATATGCAAAAGTTTTAGGCTCACTAGTTTTTGGAAACAATACAATATTTGTAACATTAAAAGATTTGATAGATGATCCACTTTTCCTTGACTCTTCTATAACCTACAGTAGGTCAACCCCCAAGACATCCAAACATTTTTGAAAAAAGAGATTCATAAATCTATCAGGGCCCAGAGATTTATCTGGACCATGTGAGAAGACAACCCTATGTACTTCTTAAAGAGTGAGAGATTTCATTAACATATCATTATACAATTTTTTGATGAGAGATGAAATCCCACCCAACAAATCTTGCTCATTTTGGTGGGGAATTCCATCATTTGATAGTGGTGCCAATAGGTCTTTGTAAAATCTAACTCCATTTTGAATCTCTACTATATTATTTAGGAGTTCCCCAGTGATATCATTCTTGATAGAAAAGATGGTTTGAGATGCGCTTTTATTTTAAGCCAATGCATGGAAGAATTTTGTATTTCTATCCCCCTTCTTCAACCATAGTTCTCTTGATCTTTTACGGCAATAAATCTCCTCTCTTTGGCTCAATTCTGACCAAGTCTCTTGCAATTGTTTTTTCTTATCATAAATATGTGCATCCATGCTATGTAAAATGATATTATCATGTGTTTTATAACTTCTTTGACACTTTTTATTTCTGTGCAAAAATAATACATCTCTTAAATAGAGATGAGGAGAGGAGTTACAAAGTAACTCAAAAATATATGAATGCCACCATTCATAATGTGTGTGCAAAGTGTCAACATCCTCTTAGGGAGGATAATCTAAAATTCCTTAATAAAGGAATTAAAAAAAATGACATGTCCTAACACATGTACAAGAGGATAAATTACATGTAGGGATTCCAAAGGAATATCCTAAACTAAATACAACCAAGGAAAGATTAATTTTCTAACACCTCTCCTTAATCTTTACTTGGGGAGTTTACATCAAAATTGTCAATGGGTTGCAATCCAAGAATTTTAAAATGAGATAGAAATATATCTTTACAATATGTGCAACTTGATCTTCATTTGTACAATACAAAAGAGAAATTTGATTATCTTCAATTTGAGCTAAATCCAAATCTTCAAGTAGTCTTCTTAACCATAGGGTCTGTTTGGATGCATGGGTGCAACTTTTTATATTAATCTTTGATAGAGCCAAGAGAATTAGATTATTTATTTTGACCATTCCAAGAGATTTCACCTGATACAAAAAAGAAACAATATTCACAAGTAGATTTCCAAACTTTCTCTTGAGTGGACACAATTGCATTAAAGTCTCCCCCTAACACAATTTTACCCTTTTTAATAATTAAATAAATAATATAGAACATATATCAATAATATAATGTTTATTTTTATTGATAAATTTTGAAGGGCACGAACAAATTATATACCACGCATAGAGGAAAAGGAGACATGTCTCACAAGAGGCGAGACAAAATAAACCAAATTTACTATCAAGCAGGGAAAAAATCAGAAACCAAAAGAAACACAAAAAATTATCAAACCAAGACTATAAAAAATTGCTATGGGTCTCTTAGTAGCTTCAAGCCTTTGATAGCCCACCACTTTGTTTATAAAATCTAGACCGTCTTCAACTAATAATTCTTTAGAGAATATTTCTCTCTACATTATTAAGAGTGATAATGTTGGTAGTTTGATTTTCATATTTATCCTTTCTTTTTTTATGGAGCTAGATGAAGTGATGAAAAAAACTTCCTCTTGAATACAACCTACTCTAGCCTATTCTTATCTTTTCTTTATACTAGATCTTATTGAAACAGTTGTAGGGTATTACCAAAAACTTTAAAAAAATATTTTATAGTAGACAATAATTTCTAGCATTTTTTTTGTAAATTTTCTCTTGGTTAGCTTGGAGATTACCAACCTCAATTTCTAGCTTCTCTTGTTCTCCAGTAGAGAAAACAACTTTATTTGTGCTCTCAAATTCTTTCTTTAGGATCTCTCACTTGTCAAAAGTGGCTCTAACTCATTTGACTACAAAATTCAACCACACTTTCTAACAAAAGATGTATAATTAGATGTATCATCGGGTACCTTTGATATTTAATGTGAAATTTTCATATATTTTTTTTAAATTTATGCTTGACGTTCGTCAAAATTTTGATGCTCCTAATGTTCGTCTCTATTTAGAGAAACACTTAAAGTCAAATTGCAGGCAAATTTCAACAAACACTTAAAGTAATAGGAAAATATTTTTAAAAGAAATGTTTTTTTTTTAAATTTTGCCCACACGGGCATATAAGCACAACCATTTCACTGGAGGAAAGCCATGTTATCTCTACAATATATTTGTTTTCATTAGTTTAATTCAAAGTCATGGAGTCAAGAAGAATTAGCTAGTGAAAGGAGATAGTTAAGTATTAGGCGAGTCGGTAATGCACACCGAGCTAGTCGGTAAAGTAAAAGAGTTGAAGATAGTATACCGAGCACCTATAGTTACTGAGCAAAACACTACACCAAGTTGATAGTACACCGAGTATTGAAGATCATTTAACTGAGAGAGGAGTTACTCAATCAATTTAAATAGTTAATTCAAAACATGATCATATCACATTTAATGGATTGTCTGAGCATTAATTAAGATTCTACAAGCACGTAGAACAATTTGTTACAAGATCAATGATTGAGATGATTCCAAGTGAAGATCTAAGGCATATATCAAGCAAAAAGATAAAGTTTATTATTTCCAAGAAAAACAAAAAGTACCGAGGTAAAAGTGACATGGTCACTAAGCAAAAAAGAAGATCTAATAGTTTAGAATAATTCACAGCGTACCTAACATATAAGATTAAGAGGATAAAATCATCTCTATTGGATGAACAAGAAAGTTGAAATAGAGAGGGTTGAAGCTGTTTTTGTTGTTGTTTCTCAGAAAGTTAAAGGAGTTATTGAAGAACAACAACAGAGCAGAGAGCACCGAGAAGAGATTCAACTATAGTAGAGCAGAGAAGAGCAGAACAGTGTTATAGTTTGAGATTGAGGTAACACTTCAGAGCACACAGAGTCTGATCAACATTTACATTTTATGCACTTATTACAGACACTGTTAAGTTATTTAATACTGTTGTATTGAGATATTTAAATCCCAATACTGGGTAGATCTTAACCGATCTTATATTTTGTAAATTCTTTAATAGGGTACATCTCTAAGTGTAGAGATTGTAAAAATCCTTTAACCAAGTAGACCTAACAAGTCTTTTATACTCTTAACTAGGTAAACTAATAGAAATAGCTAAAATTTGTAGCTCTAACCGAACACCCTTTATATTGCAGTTAGTGAAGGTTGTGGGTGTCATCCCCACCATATTTTTTTCCTCTAACCAAGGATTTCTGCATTACCAAAATAATGGTGTTATGACTTCTATTGTTTAATGTTTTGATGTTATAGTTTTCTAAGCTTTATATTACTTTCATTTCAAAGTTATGAACTCGGTAATCAGTATGAAGAAGTATATGGTTTATCAGTAAATGTGGTTAGAAAATTTTTAGTGGCACTGATTCACCCCTCCCCTCTTAGTCTCAACTTTCCATAGTTATTCCAATATTTGGTATCAGATCTTGTACTCTTGAGTTAAAGGTTTGATCACCTAAGAGTTAAAGATCATAGTCATGGAAATTTATAGCAAATCTAAAAGGATTGATAGTCTTTAATTTGATTTGGAGAGTGCATGAGATTTAATCATTGATCTGAGAAAGAAAATTTAGAAGTCTCTACGGATAAGAAAGAAACTGTATGATGAGATGAAGGTCACACAAGATCAATTTGATACACTTGATAGAACATCTCAAGGAAGCCTGACTGATGAATCTGAATCAACTATAAGAGAACTACTTGAAAAGAATGATTCTCTTACTGAGCTGTTGGATTTGATGAAGAAAGATCTTGAAGAAAATAACTTAAGAATGACCGAATTGATTGAAGGAAAAAGGATAGTTGAGGATGAAAAGAGAATGGCAGAAGATGAAAAAAGACAAGTTGAAATTAGGTTAACTGAGAAAAATAATGAGATCTTAAGGATAACCCAAGTTCACTGTAATATGACCGACCAAATTTTTAATGCAAATCAGGTCTATACATGAAAAGAGTTTGAGAACTAAGCACTGAAAGCTGAGATTGAAAAACTTGACAAAAGACTAAAAGTTGTGAAGGATGCAAATGAAGTACTAAAAATAAATGAATAAGCATTGAAATCACTGGACAATCATTTTAAGAATCAAAAGCAACTGAATGAAAGAACAGGAATTGGATTCAATGAGAACAACACTACCAAGTAAGGAGAATCATGTAATCCACCAAAAGATCAAGGTACTATACCCCCACCAAAACTAAAGAAGCCAAGTTGCAATTATAGTGGGAAGTCTACACACAACTAATGTTTGTAGAAGCAGAAAAGGTAAAGTACCAAGTACACCTAAGTTTGATGGTTATTTCTTTAGATGTAATAAGTATGGATGTCAAGCTTTTGAGTGTAGAACTAACTTTACTAACAACACAAGGAAATATAAGTTTGATGGTTACTGCAAGAACTAAAACAAGTATGGTCACAAATCTAAAGAGTAGAGAAAAGAAAGAAATGATAAGTAGATGCCTAACCGAGAAAATGAAAATACTAACTGAATAGGCACATATATACCATGGGACTACAATACAAGGATTTCATGTTTATCTTGTGGAAGGTATGGACACATTGCTGCAAATTGTTAGAGTATTATTACCTTACGCTTATTAATTAAATCATATTGATTTAATTATATAAGTTCCTATTACTCTAGTTGCTTAATCGTCACTTAGGTGCATTATTAATTAATTCTTAATTAATAATGTGCAGCCTAGTTTTTTCCTTTAGGGTTTCTATCTCACCTTTTATAAGGTTGAACTTTGTACTTTTTCATTAATTCAGATGATATTTTTTGCTCTCACATTTTGAGTAACTTCTGAGTTCTGCTTTTTCCATTTGGTTGCTCCATTCTTTGTGACAGGTTTATTGCATGCAGCTGGATCTTGGAGTTGAATTTGATATTTCATCAGTTTCTACATGGTATCAGAGCCTTGCTGCTGCAGCTTGTTCAAGTTTTTTTTGAAGCTGTGGATCAAGCCCTCTCTTTCTGGGGTTTTCTGGTGTCTTTTATATTGAATCTGGAGGGTTGCAATTTTTCAGAGTCATTTAAGAAAAAATGGACTCTACCATTGTGTTCAGAAGGCCCAGGAGAGTCGAAAAATATATAAAGTTTGACTATTTTGGCCTCTGTGACCACAGGCAAAAATTTCTGGCCTATTAGGGCCGTACAGGCTCAAAAATAGAGAAATAACTTGAAAAAAATTCAAAAAAACACTTTTTTAAAGTTTTTTCGGGCGCTGGCTAGCGCGTTACCCGCGTGCCACCACTGGCTAGCGCACCGCCCTTCGGCCGCTCAACCGCCACCCGGGCCCGCCGCCGCCACCTGATCGCTCGACCGCCGCCCGCGCCCGGCCCGCCCCCCGCCGCCGCCCCGCCCGGCCGCAACCTCCGCCGATTGCGCCGCCTCTACGCCGCCTAGCCGCAGCGCCACCCACGAGCCACCCGAATGCCGCCCAACCACCACCACTGCCGGCGGCGCCACTCAGACAGCCCGGTGACGTCCATACAGGCGTCAAATTTTTTTCAGTGACTGGTTTTTTCTAGCAAGCTAGTTTTCAGAGTACATGTTCATTTTTTCCTCATAACTTGAGCATACGAGCTCGAAATTTGGCAAACAAGATATCGCCGAAAATCTCTTTCCAAGCTCTACACGATTCTGGAGGTTAGGGTTTTTGACTCAGTCATTTTGATGCCGTTTTGTAGCTTCAAAGTTACCAGTTCTTTTTTGCACTCCGGGAGCTGTATCTTGTGCATCCGATCTCTATTTTGAGCAAATAAATAGGCGTTGGAAAGGTCTTGGAATGCTCTATCCAGATCCTTAGCCTATTTCATCAATTTTTTTACCAGGTACACAAGTTATTATCTGAATCATTCTAGCTCTTTGTGTCTTTTAGGCTTTCCATATTGTATTGGGAATTGGGTTTTATCAATTGTGGTGGGTGTTATTTCTTGTTTTTCTGTTATTTATATCAGAAAATCAAAACATTTTATCACATAAAACAAAACCCCTTCTACATCTTCTGTCTAGTTCTGAAAGAAAACATAAAAAAAATAGTCAGAGCACTTGGCACTATGGCAGACATAGCATCTGTTGAGCTTCTCACTCCACACAATTATCATGTGTGGAAGCCAAAAATGACCAGACTCCTCATGTCACAAGGTTTATGGTCCTACTTGGATATAGTTCAGCCAGTTCTTCAGAGGCCTTATGAGGCTCTTATGCACAGAAATAGGATGGATGAGGCAATGGGCCTCATTGCCATGAATATTTCAGATGGGTTGTTGTTCCACCTGGATGGTCTGACTACA
>MU225012.1:350868-362181 GCA_018584345.1 Thuja plicata | reverse complement strand
GTTCCTATTACTCTAGTTGCTTAAGCGTCACTTAGGTGCATTATTAATTAATTCTTAATTAATAATGTGCAGCCTAGTTTTTTCCTTTAGGGTTTCTATCTCACCTTTTATAAGGTTGAGCTTTGTAATTTTTCATTAATTCAGATGATATTTTTTTCTCTCACATTTTGAGTAACTTTTGAGTTCTGCTTTTTCCATTTGGTTGCTCCATTCTTTGTGACAGGTTTATTGCATGCAGCTGGATCTTGGAGTTGAATCTAATATTTCATCAGTTTCTACACAAATTTCATGTTGATGCACAAAAGGAATAATAGAAGATCATTGAGGAGCCCTGGCATGACTTGTTTCCACTGTCATAAGGTAGGACACCTAGCAAGGAATTGTAGATACCGAGGAGATGCACCAACCAAAGATGAATCTACAAGGAATGCACCACCTAATGTTGAAGAAATCAGAGAATAAATGAACAAAACCTAGAGGAGAAAGACTCAGGAAGATAAAACATCATTTGGAACCATAGACAACACCATCTCTACCAAGTCAGGTGCACTAAGCTCCACCTAAATGGTGAGAAGTATGTAGGAATTGCATACTTATCATAAATCTTACTTCATTTCCTAAGCACTAGAGTCAAGATCCATATTAGCATATCAAGATGCATTTGGATAAGTTGTGAAATTTTGTTTGAATATTGTAATATATGGTTATTTTGTTTATTCAATTAAGAAAAGTAACTATGTTATCGGTATAAAGGTGTAAGGGACTTAACAAGCACATTTAATGCAAATAATTAAAGTCGTTGGAACCCTAATCATGGGAAAGCTATAAATAATTCGGTTTGTTATTCATTTGAACCTAACATTTTTGAAGAGAATTTGAGCACATTGCAAAGCGATTATTCTATGGAGTGATCAAGCAATTTCGAGGTATTTCTAAATCTTTATAAGTGCATTGTGAGATATTTGTGTGATAATAGTTCAATACCGAGTTGTGTTTGTGAAGTCGTATATTATCAAGCGTGCCCTAGTTTGTTCAAATGATACATCTGAAGGTAGTCATGACACCAAGGATGCAGAGACCAGTATTAGTAAAGGATGAAGAACAAGTGAACCCTAAGTACAAATTTCCCCCAGCTAAAGCCACATAAATAGATAAGATGGGAGCATTATCTTTAATCCTTCAGCGAGTAATTTTGATTGAAGATGTCTACACATTTATTCATTGCAAGATCGAAGACTTGTGTGAAGAAGAGATTGACACTTCATTCAAGAAGTTGTGCACATATAGAAAAGTCAAGGATGAGCATACACATCTGGAAACAAAAGGTTTAACTCATGCAATACTTATACCGAGGGTATTCAAGCCCGAATGGGTAAGGATGGTACTCATCCGAGTATGTGACCAATTTATGTGGTTGGATGAACCTATTAAGATAACGAAGGATGTCTTGCACATGATCACCAAATTCCCTATTGGAGACATACCCAAGGGCATAAATAAAATTGACAAGGGTAAGCTCACCGAGCTAACCAAGGCACAATGGGATGACAGAGGAGTGAGGATATCTAATGTGGATGATCCCAAGTCAAGGTACACATACAATATCATATGTTACCAAGTATTTGAATCATCCTGACTATATAGTGTACCATGTGGAGTAGTAGACCTTGCATTTAAGATACTAATAACATGACTTTAGATAGATCTTTGTGAAGTTTTGTAGAAGAAAATAGATAACAACATGAACACAATCAGAAATGCGATGACCAACTCTTTGAAATTTGGTTCATTTTTGGTATGTATTTTATTTTACTATCAGAATTCATTTCCCTCTATTGGAGATATCGTATGGAAAACTGATAAGATGGTCATCTATCAAATAAATGAATGTATACAAATTCTAGGAGACAACTTTGATGCAATTATATCTAATTACTTTTTAAAATTTCAAGAAAGAATGCATAAGAGATATAGAGTTCCACATCAACTAATTGCTAAATATCAGGATAATATATGTTTTAAGGTAGATACTGATGTTTGTATTATCAAGGTGGTTAAGCCTAGAGTTGAATGAATTCAACCGATGTGATATGATATGGAAATTGATATTGGTCCACAACAGATAGAAGCACTACTAGCTAAGCCAATTGATCCTAAAGGAAAGAGGTATGGAACTTGCGAAGAAGTGAAAGATAAAATCAAGCAAGGTATAGTGATATCTAAGGCAATCAAGAAAACAGGAAAGATGATTGATCATTTATCAAAAAAGCTAGGAGTTGATGATACATTGGTGAAGGACACTTAAAATGAACAAGCTGTTAGCTCTTTTTCTTGTAGAAACAATTTTAATTTGACAGTATAGTTGGGTACTTGAATGTAGACTCCTATTTCATGCAAAAGAAAGGCTAATTGATGAGGGTATTAGATAACATCTTGTGAAACTATTACCTCCTCCTTCTTTTTTGAGATCCACTGGCTCATGCAGGTATTAACTATGTATGATTACTGAATGACAATATCTTTTAAGTGGATTATCTTCTTACTGAATTGTTGAAATGCCTTTTAATGGATCAATAAGTAAATGACTATGCAAATGACTATAAATATCCTGACACAGAGCTTAATGATCAACACTAGTATTTTGACAACAACAATTAGTAAGGTAACAAGGATTCTCATCCTTCTTTTTTTAGTTCCTATGAGCCTCAGGAAGGATAACCTATTTTGATTCTCTCTCAAAGGAATCAGTAAACTGAATTGTATTTCTCTAAATAACAATTACTTGAATGGAATGTATATTTGAAGTGTGAATGATTTGATAAATTAAAATACTAGTTGGGTAATGAACAATTATCCAACCGATATTTTAATTTATCAAATCATTCACACTTCAAATACACATTCCATTCAAGTAATTGTGTTTTAGAGGAATACAATTTAGTTTACTGATTCCTTTGAGAGAGAATCAAAATAGGTTATCCTTCCTGAGGTTCATAGGAACTAAAAAAAGAAGAAGGATGAGAATCCTTATTACCTTACTAATTACTATTGTCAAAATACTAGTGTGGATCATTAAGCTCTGTGTCAGGATATTTATAGTCATTTGCATAGTCATTTACTTGTTGATCCATTAAAAGGCATTTCAACAATTCATTAAGAAGATAATCCACTTAAAAGATATTGTCATTCAGTAATCATACATAGGTAATACCTGCCTAAGCCAATGGATCTCAAAAAAGGAGGAGGTAATAGCTTCCCTAGATGTTATCTAATACCCTCATCAATTAGCCTTTCTTTTGCATGAAATAGGAGTCTGCATTCAAGTACCCAACTATACTGTCATATTAAAATTGTTTCTGCAAGAAAAAGAGCTAACAAACTGGTGACTCTGCTGGGGATAGAGATTGTAAAGTCTTGATTGAAGTATTCAGAATCTCTAGTTTCAAAAGATAAGTTAAATTTTCCTAAGTCATTCTAATAGTATTCAGTATTTCCCAAGTTTGGGTGGCGACTCTAAAAAGTGAAATCTCTGTGATAAGTGGAAAAGTTAAAGATATATTTTCAAATATGAATACTAGGTCTAGAATGAGAAACAATCCAGAAGCTGAGTTGGATAGTGGGATCCCCACTACTTCAAAAACTAGGATGTCTTGGAGACAGAAGAAAAATCAAGCAAGTATCAATGATTCTCCTCCAAGAAGTGAAGATAATAGCACTAGAAGGAAAAAAGAATGATCAGTCTAGTCAAGAAGAGAGTGCCTCAGAATATTTAGAAGCCCCAAGCCTTGGACTATATACCTATGCAGTCACCAACACTTCTATTGAAAGAGAAGGAATAGATACAATTATTTTAGATTCTGAAGAAGTTCCTTCTGATGATCTTGCAGATGAAGAAAGAATCCTCATGAAGCAACTAGCCCTTATTGAATAGATGAAAAGGGAAAAAGAACATAAGAAGAAAAAACATGAGCAGAAAGATGTTGACAAATATAGGAAAATAAATTTAAGACATCAAGCTACAAGGAATATTGAGAGGTCTCATAGAGACCAATGGATTCCTAGCACCTACCAAAAGTTAGGTTCTCAAGACTTCAAAGATAAAGGAAAGAGTAAAGTTATAGAAACAGAAGTTGAGAAGCCTAAAACTCAAAAGAACCTGACAGAGAAAATGTCTAAATTAGACATTGACCTTGAAAATATTAGAAAATAAAAAGAGACTATGGCTAAGATGTTGGAAAAAGCTGAAGCAGAAGCTGCTACCATTGAAATGAAAAGAAAAATTGACTTCTTGCAGTCAACTACAATTTCTTTTGCTGATACAAAAAACCCTACAACATAAAAAAATAAGGCTTCTTCTTTCAAAGACCATAGAAAATTGTTTTCTCCCAAGGAGAATGAAAAATTTTAAAGGAGACCTCTTCCTGTAGAAAGGTATAAGAAATTTTCTTTCTTTGGAATTCCAGGTTATCCTAATGTAATACCAAAGGATATGGGAGAAAAACTCCCAAAATTTTTAGGTAATAATATTGTCACCTATGAAGAACATTTGAGAAAATTCTTTGATGTTATAGATGATTTAAATATCAATCATGAAGATGTTCTTATGAAATTATGTGACCAATCCCTAGTAGAAGATGCTAGGGAATGGTTTAGGAGCTTATCTCATGATTCTATAGGAACAATGGATGAACTGATTGATCTTTTCAAGGATCAATATGGTGACAAGACTAATGAAGGGTTTTTTCTTAATGAGTTTAACAACATAAGGAAGAAATCAAATGAAGAAGTAACATAATTCAATACAAGATTTCAATGAGCTATGCATAAGGTATTCTAAAAGATGAAGCTGGACCAAAAGGTATGTCTGGCTACTTATCTTAATGCCTTTGATTCAAAAATGGGCTATGCATTGAGGGATAAAAATCCCAGGACTTTAACAAAATCCTATAAAATAGATGTGAACATAGAAATGAACATAAGGATATCAGGGAAGTTGGGTAAAAGAGAGGATCCACGCTTTAATAGAAGAAATCAAAAGGAACATGAGTACAGAGAGTATAGGGCTCCACAAAACAATAAGCCATCCTATAATAATAATTACAATGCATGAAATAGGATGCAAAACTACCCCTATGGTACCCAATTTAAGGATGGTAAGTCTATAGTTCCACCAAGAAAAGAGAAAACTAAAAATAGGACCCCTGATCCTTTACATAAAAATGCTATTCATATGTGAAATGATGACTTCTGGTGTGAGGCTTGTGAGGCACCACACAATCCTGACTTTTGTGTTGTTTCTTTAGATTTAAAATCTAATGAGGAGAAAGATAAGGATGAAGATGATACATGTGATTATAGTATGAATAATGCATATTCTTGTCATTATATGGATTCTGATGAAGAAATTTAAAATCATGACCTATATGGCTCACAAGGAAGAGTTGAAATTCATCAGCAACAAGTCTTGTCAGATAGTGAGGAAGAAGAAAGGGATGACCACATAAGATGTTATGCCCAAAATAGTCAAGAATCTCAAGTAGTGAGAAAATCCTCAGTGAACAAAGCTAGAAACAACTATCACCTAAGAAATAGAGTGGTGGGTAATGCTGGTAGTCAACCATCAGGCATATTTCTAAAAGAAAACAAAATAGATGCCAAATATGTACCTAAAAAGGATGGACCTGGGGAAAATGAAAATAGACCTAAGGTCAAGATAGTAAACAAAGCTAGTGAGAAAAAAGATGTACATGTGGAAAAGGATAAAGAGCCAGAGGCAAGTTGTTCTTCCCCTAAAGTAGAAAATAAGAAATCTAGGAGGGAAGAACCTGCTGTGAATATCCAAATAGAAGAGAATAATATTTTTGTAGAAAAATATAAAACCACTAATATAAAGTATACTCCAGTAGATATGGGATAGTTCTTATCTCAGATGAGAGTGAAGGTCCCATTCCTTGAGATGATGAGAATAAAAGAACATAAAGATAAATTTCTTTAAGTATTGAATAATGTGTCGCTGATAAAACCTCATAAAATATAGCATATTGAAAAGAAAATTAACAACAAGGGAAAAGATCCCGAGGGGATGATATCTAAGATCCCTTAGATTTACTTAAACACAAACACTTCTACTGGGGTTGTTGACCCTTTTTCTTAACATTGGTTATAAATGGAAAGATGCTAAAAAACTATATGATAATTTCATTAGCATCAAATACAGTAATGCCTGCATAAATTATGAGGTCCATGGGTTTACAAGTGGACACTCCTCATGGGAGGTGTGAAGCAATGGACTCGAGAAATCCCTTTTGTGGGAACTACTGAAGCCCTGCCCTACAAATTAGCCATATTCCCAGATACAGTGTTAACTATGAGTGTATTGGTGGTTGACATACCACCACACTATGGCATGTAGTTATCTAGAAAATGGAGTGCTTTAATGGGTGTTAGTATTCAATGTGACCTATCCTATGCCACTTTCAATATAGCTAGAAATAATGTAAAGATATATAGAGAGGGAAGAACACCGCACATGATAGAATTAATTGAGGATGTAGATATTAATTATTGTGTTGACATTGACATGGAAAATTTTAGAATCAAAAGGAGTGATCACCAATGTGAAAATGTCAATCCTTTGGTGAAGGAGTTATCAGTACAAAATGATGGTTTGTGGCAGATGTACTTTGATGGAGCCTATTTAAAAGAGGGATCAGGTGCAAGAGTTCTTATCTCCATCAGGTACCACATTCAAAATTCTTTTCTGCTATCTTTTCAATGTACAAATAATACAACAAAATATGAAGCTTTGTTTCTAGGGCTAGATATTGCTACTAAACATGGTATAAAATGTTTAAAAGTCTATGGTGACTCAAAATTAGTAGTAGCCTAGGTAAGGTCCAAATATCCTGTAAAGAATGACATATTGAAAATGTATAGACATGCTATTTGGGATCAAATATAATTCTTTAATCCCTTTAACATAAACTGGATAGAAAGGTCGAGAAACATAATGGCAGATTTCTTGGCCAATGTTGCCTTGAAAATTGATGACATGACCTTAAATGGGGTATCAATTGTGGAAGTCAAAAGAAGACTAGTTTTCCCAAAACACATTTACAACTGGCAAGTTTTTGAGGATGACCAAGATATCCTTAGATTTCTTCAGTGCCTTAACCATTATGAGGACCAACATATAGATTACAATAATCTGCTTGAATTCATTGATGGTAAGGATTATATACTAGGGGATGAGGTTGTCCAACTTAGTTCTAACTAGATTCCTAAGGAACTGGTAGAACTAGAGGCATTGTTTACTAATCAAAGTGAAAAAACACCAAGAATAAGCAATGGCAAGATTGAGGATTTGGAGGAAATAAATTTGGGTTCACAGACCACTCCTCAAATAGTTTACATTGGAAAAGGATTAGAATCTCATGTTAGAACCAACATGATAAAACACTAAGAAAATCTAAGCATGTTTTTTCTTGGTCATATGAAATTCTTAAGGCTTATAGAGAGGATCGTTTCCAACATGAAATCCCACTCAAAACTGATATGAAACCATTTAGAAAAAAGTAGAGACCTATCAATCCTATGTTGGCTCCTAAGATGCAACATGAGTTGATGAAGTTAAAAGATGTTGGAATTATTTAGCCTATCAGACACTCAACTTGGGTCTCAAATCTAGTACCAGTAAGAAAGAAGAATGGTGACATAAGACTGTGTGTAGATTTTAGAAACTTGAATATTGCTTCCTTAAAAGATAAATATTCTCTACCAAACATGGAAGCAATGTTGCATAAGCTAATTGGTTGTGAATTAATATCAATGATGGATGGATTCTCAAGCTACAACCAAGTACTTGTGAAATAATCAGAGAAATTAAAGACTGCATTTACTACTCCATGGGGAACCTATGTCTATGTAAGAATGCCATTTGGATTAATAAATGCAAGAGCAACTTTCTAGAGAGCCATGGATGTGGCATTTAAATAATTTATTGATCTATTCATGGTTATTTATCAAGATGACTTAACTGCATATTCTAAAAAAGTAGGGGATCACTATGAACATTTAGAGAAATTTTTTAATAAGGCTTTAGAATATGGTGTTTCACTGAACCCTAGAAAATGCCATTTTATAGGTACAGAGGGAAAGTTGCTAGGACATATAGTGTCCAAGGATGGAGTCAGGATAGACCTTGAGAGAATAAAGGCTGTCCAAAAGGTCACTGCTCCAAAAAATATAAAAGGAGTACAATCTTTCTTAGGAAAGATAAAATTTGTCAGAAGATTCATAGCTAACTTTGCATAATTTGTCAAACCAATTATTAAATTGCTAAAGAAAGATGCAAAATTTTACTGGAGTGAGGAAGCTCAAATAGCATTTAAAAGAATAAATAAAGTAGTACAAGAGGCACTTGTTTTAAAATCACCAAACTATAGTAAGCCCTTTTCTTTATTTTAATTTGCATCCTTTCACACTATTGTTGTTTTTCTATTACAAAAGGATGATGAGGGATTTGAACATCCAATAGCCTTTTTTAGCAAATCCCTTCAAGCTGCCAAACTGAATTATGAGATGATGGAGAAGCAAGAATATGCCCTGGTAAAAGATGTAAAATATTTTAGACCATACTTTGTTTGTGATAAGGTGTTGGCATATGTGCCTCATGCAGCAGTAAAGGACATTCTTACCCAATCAGAAGTGACTGGTAAGAGATGTAAGTGGATTAATTGAATTTAGGAATTCAACCTAGAAATCCACATTACAAAATTGATAAGAGGTCAAGGTTTGGAAAAGCTCATGACAGAGGAGAACTTGGATTTAGTACAAGCATATAAAATAGAGATACATGATCAGACAATTACAAGTATAGAAAAACAACCATTTTATGCTGATATTGTATTTTTCTTGAAAAATGCCAAGTGTCCTAATGCTATGATAGATAACCAAAAGAGAAGTCTCAGATTACAGGCTCAAAGATACACCTTAGTACAAGGAGATTTATACTAGAAAGATAGAAATGGTGTGTTGGTACTATGTTTAGATCAGAGTCAATATGAGAAAACGTTAAATGAAATGCATGCTGGGGTATGTGGAGGTCATTTTTCTGCCAAAACTACTGCCCACAAGATCCTAAGGGATGGATATTTTTTGCCCATCCTATTCAAAGATACCCATGCATATGTCAAGAGATGTGAGCCATGTCAAAAGTTCACAAATAAGTTAAAATTTTCAGGAGCCCTTTTACTAAATCCTGTAAGTGTTGAGGCCCCTTTTACTATGTGGGGGATTGATTTTATAAGAGAATTCTTAAAAAAATATAGTGGAGGGCATAGTTGGATACTTGTAGCCATCGATTACTTTACAAAATGGATTGAAGCTGTACCTATAAAAAGGAAACAAGTAAGGTTGTTACTGAGTTCCTGATGGAAAATATCTTAACCAGATTTGATGTGCCTATAAAGTTAGTAATGGACAATGCCATGTGTTTTAGGTCAGATGAGATAAAATATATTTGTGAGAAGTATGAGATAATGATGTCATATTCATCCCCATATCATCCTCAAGAAAATGGACAAGTTGAATCTAGTAACAGAAGTATATTGAAGATTTTGAAGAAGACTCTTGAGAAGAGAAAGAGAGCATGGCATACAAAACTTAAATTAGCACTATGGGCTGACAGGGTAACAGTTAAAAGGGCAACAGGAAAATAGCCATTTGAACTTGTATATGGTATGAAATCAAGACTGCCTGTTAATAATTTGTTACCAGTATACCAATTCATTTAAGAAGAATAGTTAGAGCTTTCTGACAATATGCAAAACAGAATGATGCAGTTGATAGAGTTGGATGAAATCAGAAAGGATAGCCAAAAATAGAACATAAAGTTGCAACAAAAGATGAAATATCTTTTTGAAAAAAGGGATAGCAATAGAAAATTCCAACCAGATGATCTTGTTTTGTAGTGGAATGTAAGAGCAGAAGATAAAGGAAAAAACAAGAAGTTTAAGTCATTATGGCTTGGATCTTTTGTTATTTCACAAGGCTTTGGTAAAGATTCTTATCTTATGAATAATATGGATGGAGAAGATTTCAAGTTTCCAGTGCATGGGAAATTTCTGAAACCCTTTTTCAATTGAAAATGAATTTTTATGCACATGTAAGTATGTATTATATGTACCATAGTTTCCTTTCAGTAGTGTGTTTCTTTCCTATAGTAGGTTAGTCTACATAGCCTTTATTTTTTGAAAAGGTCTGCAACTAGAGATTCTGAGATTCTTGTCATAAAACCATATTTAGCCATCCTCAGAGAGAGCCACTGTTGGTTGTATTTCTTATTTTTGAGTTTGCCTTGTAAAATTTTGAAGTTTTCTGTCATACCTATGCTCAGAAGGTTGAAAACCATGGTTGAAATTACTTTTATACCTCTGCAAATATTGTTTTAGCCCTTAACCTAGTTGAAAATGCCAAAAAACCTAAGCCCTAGGGTTATTTCTATTCAAAAATGCAAGAAAGCCCTAAATTTATCAAACGGGTTCTATTTTCTACCTTTTTATAACTTATGTATGAAGTTATTTGCATGTGCTTATTATTTAGTCTCTTAGTATATACGTTAAATGTGGCCTTGTTATTCAACCATACACTTCAACATAGTCCTTGTTCATTAGCCACATACAGAAGTGAATATGAGTTTTTCATCCTACATGCCTGTATGATTCAACCTATTTCCTTCTATCCAGATGAGGTTTTGAATGGCTCTCAGAACGAGAGTCTCACAACCTAGACCAATCCAAGAATGAAGGATTTTTCTCCATGAATGCAATGTAATGTAATGCAAGATTAATCTAAGAACATGAAAGATGCAAAATTAATCTAAATGAAATTAAACTAAGACATTATAATTAATATGAGATTAATCTAAGAAAATGAAGCTATTCTATTGCAAATGAGCTTAATTGAAATGAGATGATGAATTCTAAAATACAGCAGCAATTCTTTATTCTAACAATGCATCCTCTTGAATGAGAAATGGGAGTTCTTTTATAGGCTAAGAGTCTGCTCAGAATAGAAAGTTTCCTTCTGAATTAAAACAGATAAAAAAGCCAGTTCAGATTAGTAAGTTTTCTTTAAAAGAAAACAATGAATTGTTTTCTCTTTGTTTTTAACTGTTTTCGTTTTGGTTTTAACTATTTTCTTTCTCTTTAAAGCACAGTTAATTCAAAGTTTCTATTTCTGAACTGGAGAGAAGATTTTTGAGAGAATATTTAATTAAATAAATAGAATATGACCTCATAAATGTATTTTCTC
>MU225012.1:298729-332147 GCA_018584345.1 Thuja plicata | reverse complement strand
TAAATTGAAATTCAACATTTAAATCAGATAAATCTAAATCTCTTCAATAACCATAATATAATCATAATGAGTTTTTTTCTGAATTTATAATCTCAAAATAAATGTCCAAACTAGAAAACATAATAAGATCCATAATGTTCATCATAAAGCATCATATGTCCATGCATCCATAATAATCAAATCTGTGACATAAAGCATAAGGTCCATAATGTCTAATAATGAATCAAAGTAAAGTATCATAAGCTAAATCTATCATAAGCAAGAACTAGAAAACTATGATGGGGTCTGGGATGGGCCTCACAGACCTAACCATGGTGTACAAATAAACAAGATCGAGGGATGTGAGGATTTTCCAACTTAATGTGGGAGCTCTTATCACATACACCCGATTTATTTGATGTTGCCAGATCATCGGGACTACACCAACAAGCAGTAGACAAAGAAAATATCAATGAAATCCATGAGAACAGACAACATGCAAAGAAAGATTCAATCATAGCTCAGCCAGTTTCAAAGTTTTTGAATATGTATGTGTATAGAGGCATTGAAAAATACCGTTGTTCTTGTGAGTACATTGTGTTTGATTGTTATCGATAGGTGTTTACGTTGGATATATCCAATGTGTGTTGAAAAACATAGATATGTCCAAAGATAGAGTTAAAAAACACTGTTTGAATTGGGGTGTTGAAAAACACTGGTTTGTGTCAGTAGAGTGTTGTCCTTGAGAAGTGACAATATTACTGACTTGGGTGTAAACCAAGGATGTGATTAGATTAGGGGACCCATGCCCCTAGTAGCGGTGACTGACTTGATGTATGTTGCGAGAACAAACTAGATTTGGTTGCCCCCAGGTCTATGGCGTTGGATCAATGTCAAGTCAGTAGGGTTCGCAAAGGAACCAAAGTGTCACGAAAGTGGCCGAAAGCTATGTATAAACTAAAACAAAGGATCATCAAGTCTGAGTATCGATAGATAAAGCGTTTGAGTACAACTCCAACTGTAATGGATGTGAGCAATCTCAATAATATGGTGACAGTAGGTAGATGCAGTGAGAACCACTGGTGACTGACGTAAGAGAGATTCTCAAGTGAAGAGGTCATAGTACTAGCTAGACATCAGTAGGCAGACGCAGTGAGAATACCTAGTGACTAATTTTAGGGAGATTCTCAAGGAGAGACAACTCAGTATAAGCTAAGTGATAGTAGGGAGACATAGTGAGAACCACTGGTGACTATCACGAAGTAGATCCCGAAAAGGTGATAGGACAGTGCCCCCTAGACCAGGAGGGTTGTCCTGAGAGTATGACCAGTTTCAATCCATATAAGTTAGTGTCTTGATGGGAATTGAGAGCATGCGGAAAAGAACATGCAAGTAGGAAAGAAGGAAAGCAAATGTATAAAGCAAGTGGTGTTGTGATAGATATAGAAATGTGGAACAAGAGGCGCCTGTTTACCAGGTTTTCACCTTCTTGACAGAAATTCTTTTTTTTTTCTACCATGACACCTGTTTGCCAGGTTTTCATCAATGACACCTTTTCTCTTTTTCTCTCTTTTTTTTTTTTATATTTTTTAATTTTTTAATTTTTTTTAATTTTTGGAATATATAATTATTTTGGAGATACATCAAAGTGCCTATCTCTAGGTTTTCACTAAGATGATCATTTTTTAGGACATTTTCCAATTTTTAGAATTTTTTCAGGACTTTACTATATACATGAGCACATTGAAGATGTCTCAGCTATAGAACCATTTCAGAAGAAGAGCTTTGATTGGCTCTTTGAGTTTCTCCCCTTCAGTAGTAGAAATTTTATAGGTGCCAGACCCAAATACTGTAGTGACAACATACAGAACAAGCCAATTTGGTTCAAATTTTCCTTTCTAGATCTGATGTTATTGATTCTTAGGGTTCTCCCTCAGAATGAGGTCACGCACCTGGAAGTCCCTTGGTTGAACCTTCTATTTATAGCTCTTGGACATCCTTTTCTGATATGCTCTAAGGTGATCAAACGCCACTTTCTAATGTTCATGAAGTAGTTCTAGCTCTTATAGCCAAGATATTCTGTTATCATCATCAGTAATGAGGAATTTTAGAGAGACTCAGAGAGAAGGAATCTCAACCTCAATTGGTAATGCATCATCTGCTCCATAAACCAAAGCATAGGGCATAGCCCCTATTAGTGTTCTTATGCTTGTCCTATATGCCCAGAGAGCTGGATTGATCTGGAGATGCCAATCTCGTCTAGATTTGTGAACTGTGTGATGCAAGATTTTAAGGATTGTCTTATTTGATGCTTCCACCTGTCCATTACCCCAAGGATAATAGATGGAAGACCAATGCTGCGTGATTTCAAACTTAGAGCATAGCTCCGTCAAATCCTTGTTTTTGAACTGCCCCCCAATATTAGTGATTATTGCCGCGGGTGCACCATACCTGCAGATGATGTAGTTGAGAATGAACATTGCTACCGATTTTCCATTGGCAACAGTGAGAGGGATTGCCTCCACCCACTTGGTAAAATAGTTTGTAGCTTTGATGATGAACTTATGTCTATTTGAGGACGAGGGATAAATCTGAACCACCAAATTAAAGGCCCATTGTTGAAATAGCCAGAAAGTAATGAAGGGAATAAGCTCCTTGGCTGGAGCATGAATCATATTTCCATGTAGTTGAAACTATTTGCAAGACTTAGCAAACTATGTAGCTTTGTTTTCCATCTTTGTCCAGTAGTAACCAGCTCTAATAAGTTTAAGAGCTAGTGTCAGGCTGTTAGAGTGAGACCCATAGATGCCTTCATGCACCTCTACTAACACACATTTGGACTCATTAGGTTCTAAACACCTAAGAAGGGTACCATCTAGACCGCACCTATACAATTCGTTAGCTATGATGACAAACTATGAAGCACTGTGGATTAAGTGACGTTTCTCATTCTAGGTGTAAGTGTCTAGAACAATCTAGTCATGAAGGTAGGAAAAAATATGATGGTAGCAGGATGAGTCATGTCCAATGATAGAATAGATCATCCAAGACTCAGGGGAATCATAGGCTGGATAGCGTAATGTCTCCACTAGGAATTCATGTTGGAAATCATTTTCTGGCATCTTTAGCATGGAAGCAAGAGTAGCCATGGCATCCACCGCTTTATTATCTTCCCTTGGAACTTGTTGAAATGTGATGTGAACAAAATATTTTCTAAGGTCATCAACCAACTATTTATAAGGCACCACCTTGTCATCTTTTTCCTGATAGATATCATTTACTTGATTGATGACTAATTATGAATCTTGAAGGACATTGAGCTTGTCCACTTGCCACTCAAGGGCGATCTTCATACCATTGATCAAGGCTTCGTACTTAGCAATGTTGTTCGTATAGGGAAATAATATCTTGTATGATTTTGGTAAAGAGTACCTTTGAGGTGTAATGAATAGTATCCCAATACCTAACCCCTATTGGGTAAATGAACCATCAAAGAACATAGGCCAGGATCAATGCGTGAGAAGTAATATGGACTCATCTAGAAATTCAATGTTCAATGCTTGATGATCTACTAGAGGTGCTTCCACCAATTGATCTGCAATTGCTTTCCCCTTGATGGATTTTCTTTCTACATACTCAATATCAAATTCACTAAGAAGCATGACCCATTTGGCTAGTCTACCTGTGAGGGTAGCTTTACTGAGAAAATATTTCAGAGGACCAATCTTAGCGATAAGGCGTGTAGTATGAGCCAGCATGTAGTGTCACAATTTTTGTGAAGCAAATGTCACAGTGAGGCAAGCCTTCTTTATAACAAAATAGTTTGTTTCATATGAGACCAGAGTTCTACTAATGTAGTAGATAGCCCTTTCTTTGTTATTCTAATCTTCTTGAGCTAATAGGACACCCAGGGATGTATCTGTAGTAGAGATGTAAAGTATAAGCGGCTTCCCATGGATAGGAGGCATCAATATTGGTGGGTTCGCAAGATATTGTTTCATTTGTGCGAACCCCTCATCACTTTCTTTGTTCAATTGGTAGGTCACACCTTTCTATAAAGTCTTGGTGAATGGTTGTGACTTGTCTGCCAGTTGTGAGATGAAGTGTCAGATAGACTGTAATCGGCCTTGAAGTCCTCTCATTTGTCTAATATTCTTTGGTGGTGAAATTTCCATGATAGCTTGGACTTTCTTAGGATCTTCTTTAATTCCTTTTGCAGAGATGATGTAGCCAAGCAATTTTCTAGATGTTACACTGAATGCAAATTTCTTAGGATTGAGCCACAGACTGAACTATTCCATGAGATCAAGTATAGGACCTAGATCCACAAGGTGTTTCTCTCGTCGCATGCTCTTGGCTAGAGTGTCATTAACACAATCTTCCATTGTTTTATGCATCATGTCATGAAATATAGTGGTGACAGCTCTCTAATATGTAGCACTAGCATTTTTAAGTCCAAAGGGCATGACATTCCAACAGAAAGTGCCCCATGCACATGTGAAAGCAGTTTTCTCTTAGTCCTTTGGCGTGATCTTTATCTGGTTGTAGCCAGAGAAACCATCCATTAGTGAGTACATTTCATATTCTGCTGTCATATCTACAATCATATTAATATTGGGAAATGGAAAGTCATCCTTAGGACATGCCTTATTCAAGTCTCTAAAGTCTATGCAGACTTAGATAGATTTGTGGTGTTTTGACACTAGAACAATGTTAGAGATCCATTCTGCATAGTCAATTGCTCTGATAAATACTGCCTTAAGAAGTTTCTCCAATTCAACTTTGACAAGTAGAGCCACATGTGGATGCATTTTTCAAAGCTTTTGTTTGACAAGCTTGATGCCTGGTGCAATGGACAAATGATAAATGATTAGATTAGGGTCTAATCCTGGCATGTCTGAATATTTCCATGCAAAGTTTATCTTTTTTCTCTAGAAGAATGTAATGAATTCCTCTCTTTCTCCCTCAGATAATGATTATTCCAAATGAATGATCTGAGGTTAAGCTTCTGTACCCAATTTTATTGGTTGAGTTGGTTCAATTAGTACAGATGATCATTCCTGGAAATGACTAAGAAGCATATCAAGTATCTTACACTCAGGCGCCTCAGAGAGGTTTTTACCCTTGGATACATCCTTTATTTTGAATTTTTAGGCTCTGATACTGCCACAAAGTGGTTTTCACCATTAGAGCGCCTATTTTTTCTTCTTTTGATTTTGTGACTGAGATACTTGATATCGGCCTTAATCATGTTGACACTGTCTTCACTAGTGGAGGACATTATAGGTTCGACAACATTGAGGTAACAGGAAAGAGTGTAGTCATTCTGGAATGTAAGGACTTTAGTAGATGGGGAGGGAGAGTTCTAGTTTATAAGTTTGGGATGGAAGAGCGAAAGAGAAGTGATGGGTTCAAGTGTGTTCATGGTATAATCATTGAAAGCATGGATGAACAAGTGGAGACCTAGAGCAATCTCCTCCAAAGGTGTAGTAAAATTCTTTTGACCCCTAGTGACTGTAATAGATGACATGTTAACATCGATGGAATCAAAATCGTTTGACCTTATACTAGACCCTTCACCTACTTTGAGAAGGTTTTCATATGTGTGCACTATATCTATATCCTTGTCATAGGTGGCATATGACAAATCATTGAACTCGTACTCATGAGAGTCTATTTCATCATTAGGTGTCATAGCAAGAACATGAGTGAAACCAACCCTTTGTACCCCATTTGAATGAGTTCTTCCTAGAACCTCTGCTATGGTTAGATGAGCACCTTTTGACCTAGGTGCCTCATAAGTTCTTGTAGCATTATCTACTTCTTGTTTAGTGATAAGTGGCTGGAATTCTTGTTAAAACTGCTCTTGGAAGTGTGGTGGTATGTACAAATCACCCTGATGACCTAGATTTATAGTTTGCATTTCTTTCCACTATTCATAGGTTAATGGAGTAAGTGAAGTGGTGTCATTAGAGCCACTGTCAATCTTGATCGTACTGACACACGGTATAGAATCATCTGGCTTAGCAAAGATTGCTGCCAGATCTGGAGGAATGGGATAAGGGAAGCAGTCCTCCTCAGAGCTATCTTTGGACTCTTCAGTTTTAGGTGTACTTTTAGGTGTTGGTTGTTGATCTATTTGAGGTACAAATTTGTTTATCCCTAGTTAAAATATGAGCTTCTTGAAACCTATACCTTTAGAGTCACGTGTTTGTCGACCAATAGCTTCAAGTAGTGCAAGAAATCCTTTTGATTCGCACCTATGGGACCATTCCCTTTGTAGCCAAAGCATTGCATAATAGTTAGACCCTTGCCATACTATTCAGGTTTTATGTCACAAGGTGTAGTGGTTTGTTCAGATGTGTCCTCTCCTTTATAGATCCAAGCTTTGATAGCCCTTTTTTCAGCTTCTTCTTCTAACAAAATCATGGCCTGCACAAAGGTACCACCATTTTTTTTTGAGGAGGAACTGTAGAAGGTTTAGTGTTCTCAGAAGGTCTCACAAAAGAATGTAGAGACAAAGGAAAAGATGTAACAGATAGCACTAGTTCAATCTGATATCCTCTCATGTCAGTTTCCTTGAGTGTCAGAGCCTTTTCCATTTCCTTTAGTTTAGTCTCAAATAATTCAGTAGACTCTCTGTTGGTGGGCACAAAGATGTCAGTAGATTTTGTGAGTGTTTTGCAATCATAGTGTGTATTAGGAGGTATAGTCATTTTAGATCCTTGGAATGGGAACTTAATGCACTGATGGTATGTTGAAGGGATAACCTACATTTCATGGATCCATGTTCTTCCCAACAGAATATTGTATGCTAAAGGAATGTCAAGAACTTGATAGATAACATTGCTTTCAACAAGGCCAACCCTGATTGGCAACACAACTAGCCCCTTAGATTTTTGTTCTTCTTCATCATAGGCCTTAATAGCAATCTTTTTGTGAGCATCTATGCAGTCTTTGCCATAGCCTAACTCAGTAAGGAAGCTAGTAGAGAAAATGTTGAGGCTAGTGTCATTATTTATGAGAACACGATGAACGCACTTTGGGCCAATCATGACTTCAATGTGCAAGGGGTTGTTGTGTGGGTGACTAAAAGAATGGTCGTCTTCCTTAGAGAAAGACAAGTAATGGGAGGAGGTCAAGTGACCTACCATGGATTGAAACCGGTTGAGATTGAGATCTTTTGGGACATTTTCCTCGGTGAGGGCTTTGTCAAGGATCTCCCTATGAGAAGGGGAGAATTTTAGCAGCTCAAAGATGGTGATTTGAGTGTTAGTATGTTGTAATTGATCTAGTATGTTGTAATCGGCAACATTAGACAAGGAACTCAATTTTGGATTCTTGTTGGTAGAGCCAATAGTATCTTTTTCTGTAGGTTGTGTTGGTGTAGATGTAGAAGGCTTAGGGCCTTTGAGAATAATCTTAGCATGAGATTGAGTAACAACGTTTGCACTAACCTGAGACTATTCTTGTTCGGAGGGCTGAGGCATAGACCCTCGCAAGATGAAAGGAGTTTTGGGCTTGGGAGTATCTTCCCTTCCCTTGAGAATGGAAACATTACAGTATTCAGTATCAATAGGCTCAACCATATTAATGACATTGTTTTTATTGTTGTATGTATAGTTGACCTTAGCATTGGTATTCTTGCCTTTGGATGACTCACCTTTCCCATGAGGAGGAAATGAATCTCTGAAATCTTGGTGGTCTAAGTTCTTGTTGTGACCTCCCATAGCAATAACCTCACTATCATTAAGGTCTTGGATTTTGTGTCATAATTGATTGCAGGTAGCCATCTTGTGACCCTTGTTCTGATGGTAATCACAATATGCAGATTCATTCCACCAAGATGGTCGAGGTTGCGGATCAAAAGGACATGAGCTATCCAGAGGAGTGAGTAAATGATTGTCCAAGAGAGTCTTGTAAACCACATCTAGAGGTTCTCCTAAAGGAGTGAACTCATGCTTGGGTCTAGGAGCCCAAGGTTTAGATATGGAAAAATGTGAAGTACTCAGTTTGGATTTTGCTGCAGCCTATTCAGTGGCTTTGGCTACCTGCATTGTGGTAGTGAGATTAAAAGCAACCTTTGAAGGCTTGGGAGTCACATTGTCTATAACTCCATCATTCACAACATTCTAGTTCTTGTTGGGAAATTTGGGTTTATCTTTGCTTGAGGAGGAAGACCCTTGTTTATTTTCCTTATGGTTAATTCTCCTTTCTTGACCATAAATGTCTCAATTCTAACAACTTGCTTAATCATGTCATCGAAGGTTAAGGGACCTTGTAGCTATACTTGATACCCAAAGTTGGGAAGAAGATTGTCTAGAAAGATGTCCAACTTTTTGGATTCAGTTATTTTGTGAGAATCTCTTGTATAAAGTTTTCTCCATCTTTGGAGAAATGTCAAGAAGGATTCCCCATGATTTTTTTTCAAGTTGCAAATGTCTCGGATGTGAACCAGATGTTGGATGTTGTGAGAATAGTGTTGCAAAAACAAATTGGCAATTTTGTCAAAAATTTTGATGCCAGTTGGTAGCCTAGAGAACTATTCCATAGCTGGGCCTCCCAAACTACGTGGGAAGAGACACATGAGGTAGGTTTGATCATGTATGAACTCCATAGAGAGAGCACCAAACTATCTCAAATGATCCTAGGGATCAGAGGTACCCAAATATTTATCATATTTGGGAATTTCAACTCCTTTAGGAAAAGGAGGCATGCATAGACTCTTATCAAACGGGAATGGATAAATGCTTTCCAGCATGAACTATGTAGCGGGTTTGTCTTTATCCTTCACGAGTTGAAGAATTTGTTCTTGGATACTTTGGAATTGTTTTTGTAACTTGGAGTTTTCAGTTTCTTCCTCTTTAGTGACAAGCGTCTCTACATTGTAGTTGGAGGGTAACTTAGCCCCTTGATTGGCTAGTTCGAGAAGATATTTCTCTTTTTCCTCAGCTAGGAGAATTTCCATCATTTTGTGGAAAAATTTATTGGCACGAGCATTCGCGATATCTACATGGGTTATTTACATTTCCTCATTATTAGGGGGGTCTTGAAAATGGAATTTACCCCTAGTTTTAGAGTGATCATCATCTCTATTTTGTTCACCTGATAGATTATGGTCTGCCATCTTGCTAGAATGCAAGTGTTCAGTGTACAAAGACTCTATACGAGGAGATTGGGTGTCCAGAGGTGCTGTACCTACAAGAACTCTTGTTGTTTTTCTAGTGTCAAGTTTAGGAAACAACTCTTCAGAATTTGTATGTTCTTCAAATAGAGGGTTTTGAACTTGACTAAAATCCACTGGAAATGATCATTTGACCTAAGGGGGATGCGAGGATTCCCTACTACACTCAGATTGTGTGAAAATTTTAGATCGAATTTCTGCTTGGTTGATGGGTCTACCTCTACCTTGTTTAGGGACACATGAAGGGATTGTTTTTCCACTTTGAGTTGTAATAGTCATAGACAAAGATGATACAAGGAATGTGAACTAGGACCACGCATGAAACTGTCTCAAGGTAAATGCACAAGAGTGCCAAAATGTGAAGTATATACGGTGCAAATTGTCAAGAATAAGGCTAGAACAGCCAAGAGGTGACTATCGCGATGCAAGATATGATGACACAGTAGCAAGAGAACAAAATATATGAGATGAGACCAGTTTAAGAAAGAATCACATAATTCTCAACCCAAGAAATCTAGTTATAGACTGTGTGTAGACAAAAGGCAAGTAAAAAGACCTAGGACAAGAACCAGATTTTGTAGAAGTACATTGGATAGACAGGAAATAGCTCACTATTTTGGCAAAAAAGATACAGACTCACACGAAGAAGTACTTTCCTGCGCGAAGATTCTCACAGGCTCGCGCGAGACTTTTCAAACCAGTGTGAAAAATCATAGAAAAAGGTGAAAAAATGGTAAATAAAATAGCAGCAGATTTGAAAAATATCATGCGACAGTTGACAATGTGTCGCGTGAAGTTTCTCAGATAGTGACGCAAATATGGCAGAATATCGCGCGAGATTAGGCAGTTTTGACAGAAAAATTCTACAGAATCAGACAATTAAGACTAGATTGTATTTTTTGAGATAGATTATGCTGTGTTTTGATAGAAAGTTCAAATTGTAGATTGTTTTGGACATGTTTGAATTTGGCAAGCTGTGTGATTTGACGTTTGTTTTGATTGTTTAAATGATACACCCACGCAAAACACATTAAGCAGAATGTTTGTAGTACCAGAAAAAACACATCTGTTGAATTCCCACTTGAACCAAAGTTCAACCACGTCTACTCATAGTGGGCAACTTAGAATCTTGGAGGCACGGGATCCTCCTTACATGTGCACTCACTTCTCAGGAACACCAAGCTTCGAATCCCAAGAGAATTGCTTCCCAAAGGACTGTTGTCTCTACTAAGAGACGTGAAAGTGTGGGACATCTTAGTCAGTCTCTGACCTTCCGTGCCAACATATAGAAGGATTTTGGATACTATAACAAAGGTTTGTAGTAAGGACATTCGTTCAGGTGGTTGTGATCAAGTCATTTTCCCAATAAAGGGGGCTCTCCCAATCCTTTCAAAGGAAGGTTTTCACCTTAACAATGTTGGGACTTTAATGCACCACTAGGGTACTGGAGGAGATTTTGGTTTCCACAACGAATTCACACCTGTCCATTGTGAGATTAATCACAATGGCATTTTTTATATACTAGTTCGGAAGGGTTTGGCTTTAGCCTATTACCGATTGGGGAATCCACTCTCACTGGCTCTATTAAAGTACTTGGGAGGTAGCGAGTCTAGAAGAATCATGTGAATTTCTCTTACACCCAAGATCCATAAAGGGGAGGGGAGAGGATACATTCATATAGTTCTTTGGAATTAAAAACTAGAAAACACTTCGAGCATGCAAGACAATGATTCATTTTAAGCACCAAGATGAAGCATTTTGTAACTACTAAAAATAGACATGAGAGTTTTGTGAAAACATGCAAGGTCTTCGACAAGCATCCTGTAGTAAATATGTTAGTAGTTTGTAATTTCTTTCTTCATTCTCAGCGTCCTGCAAACCACCGTTAAGCTATTCCAAAAATAAAATTAGAGAAACACAGAAGTAAGGAAACAACAAATCGTTAGAAAAACTGAGATAAGAAATATCAAATAAAGGTCCCTGGTGTCAAAGTTCGCATGATGATTCTCATAGTCTCATGCGTAGAAGTACAAATAACCCTGTGAAGAAATAGAAATTTCATGTGAGATGCTATGAAATTTCACGTGAAATCTCTGATAGAGACATACGAACATAGCAAACAAATGAAAAGAAGTGCAATAAAATGAGGCCAAAAACTAATTTTCCAGCCCCACAATGGGCGCCAAAAATATATACGTTAAATATGGCCTTGTTATTGAACCATACACTTCAACATAGTCCTTGTTCATCAGCCACATACAAAATTGAATATGAGTTATTCATCCTCCATTCCTGTATGATTCGCCTTGTTGCCTTCTATCTAGACGGGGTTTTGAATGGCTCTCAAAATGAGAGTCTCACAACCTAGACCAATCCAAGAATGAAGGATTTTTCTCCATGAATGCAATGTAATGTAATGCAAGATTAATCTAAGAACATGAAAGATGCAAGATTAATCTAAATGAAATTAAACTAAGACATGATAAGAAATATGAGATTAATCTAAGAAAATGAAGCTATTCTATTGCAAATGAGCTAAATTGAAATGAGATGATGAATTCTAAAATGCAGCAACAATTCTTTATTCTAACAATGCATCCTCTTGAATGAGAAATAGGAGTTCTTTTATAGACTGAGAGTCTGCTCAGAATAGATAGTTTCCTTTTGAATTAAAATAGATAAAAAATCCAGTTCAGATTAGCAAGTTTTCTTTAAAGAAAACAATGAATTGTTTTCTCTTATTTTTTAACTATTTTCTTTTTGGTTTTAACTGTTTTCTTTCTCTTTAAAGCAAAGTTAATTCAAAGTTTCTATTTCTGAACTAGAGAGAAGATTTTTGAGAGAATATTTAACTAAATAAATAGAATATGACCTCATAAATGTATTTTTCTCAGTTATTTGAATAATTAAATTCAATTATTGAAATGAGGATATTTATTTAATAATTAAATATTATTTAATTCCCTTTTATGTGTTTTAGCTAAAAGGGGTGAATTTAATTTAATTAAAGTGCTAGAAATTTATAATTAAATTAATTCAATCATAGGGTTTATTTAGCTAATTGATATTTTAGGAATTAAATATAATGTTATGATTAATGCAGATTTAGGATTTTCTATATTTGACACTTAGGTCGAGTATAGTCAGTCAAAACTCAGAATTGCCTAGTACAATAGGACTTTGATGATTCAAAAAAATGACAAATGCAACAAAATTGGTTAGGGTTGCAAGATGCCAATTTTGGGGTGTTACACTTAGTCTCATGAAAGAAGGCGAATATTCCATCTAACCTGGAGACTTGGAAAAATGTTTTGGTTGCGTAGTCTCCTAATAAAAAGAATATGCTTCAGAAGATCATGAGACTTGGCGCAGATCATCCATCTCAAATGTGATCTAATGGTGGTCGGGTTATCTCTTGATGAGATCAGAGTTAGTGATTTTATATGGTGACTTTGAGTTTACTCAGTTACGTTATCTCCAAATAAACTCTGGGGTTATGAGTTAAATCAAAAGATTAAGGTTTCACCGTTGTCTCTAAGTCTCAGAATAAAATGTGAGTTAAGTGAAAGATTAGGAGATTCAGTGAAAACCATTGATCAGAGATTAAATCTATCGGAAGTTGGGAAGTCTCTAGATTAACCTTGTAGTTTGGAAAAGATCAAGCAACATGGAGTTTTATCAATCGCCAAGTCTCTGAATAAACCCAGGTTAAAAGACACTTTGAATAACAGTGTTGTCACACAGTCACTAGAAGAAATATGAGTTAAGTTAATAATCAAGAGATTCAATGACAACCATCAGATGAAAGCCAGATCAACGGTAGTCACGTGGTCACAGTATAAAGTTGAAAATTCAAACAGTATCTGGTGATCAAGAGACAAAAGAAAAGTAAGACACGTGTCCATCAGTCACAAAGTCTCATGAAAAGTTAGGGTTTGTAATGAAGATCACGAGACTTAGCGACAACCGTTAGATGCAAAGGAAAAGAGGATCAATGACAGTCACATTGTCTCCAAATAGAAATCATAAAGGTAAAAGAATCAAGCGATAAAGAGACTAAAGTCATTTGTCGTCGGGTCTCCAGATAAACTGTGAGTTAAAGATTTGGTTCATCGACATAAAAATATAACATTCGCCAGGTAAAAGAAAGGTTAAGTGAAGGCTTAGTCGCGTTGTCTCTATAAAAAGATGAGTTAAGTTAAAAGATCAAGCAACATAGAGACAACCATTGATCTAAAGATTGATCCAACGACAGTCGCTAAGTCTCAGTAACAAACTAGAGTTAGAAGGAATATCAAGAGACAAGGAGATTACTCAGTTGCTAGGTTACCAAAAGTAAAACCTGAGTTAAAAGATGACTTTTCTATGACACCATGATGTACAGTTATTGACCAATAAGATTTCAGATATTTTGACAGATTGAAAAGTGGCTAAAATATGATTAATGATAGCCAATTAGATCTAAGTTTGATCTCTTTTAGAATTTTATAAGGTTTTTATAAGCAAACGCACTTATTATAAATTCATTATTTGTTAGTTTGAATGCCATGGCTAGAACCAGAAATTGATGTCACAGTGCACAGACTAATTGCAGAAGTGACTAAATTGTAAGTTTACCAATTTGAAGAGACATCTACATTGATTTATCAGTTATAAGTATGCATATCCGTTGTCATTGCATTCTTATCAGCTTTCGAATTCTCAGAGCTAAGAGTTTTATAGAGAGTTCAATATTTTCTGAGGTGAATTTTCCAGCAGTAAGTGTTCAAAAAGGTGATTTCCTGATTCAGAATTAAGTAGGGATTGTGATTAATAGTGTTTTCAGTGCTCAAGATTGAAGATTTCAGGGTAATTCATAATTGGTGGTGATGGTTTTGAGAATATTTGTTTCAATATCGGTGAAAGAGAGGTGTGAACAAAACAAAAAGGAAAAATGAGCCAAGCATTGAGTCTAGCATCCACCAGTGGAAGAAGTGACGATGTTGAGGATGACACAAAGGGGAAGAGGAATTATTCAAACAAATTTCTCACATTGCTACCTGGCTCAAGCCAGAACAGAAAGGTTAGTACCAATGTTTTAATTGATAACCTCTCATATATTAGGGATGCAAAAACCCCAGGCTCATCAGGTTATTCATTATTTAACTACCTTTTTAACAATAGTGATGAGCCTATGCCAATTATAAACCCTTGGACCTGTAGATTGGATAGGTTAGTTGTTCCTGACATCTTTGTAGATGTTGATTTTGTCTTGGAGAAGGCCAGTAGGTGTGATACCCTGACCAAAATGATTAAGAGGGATGATGGAAAAGCCCTACTTACCCTAGACAAGAACTCTTTCATGAAGGCCTTCAATGTATACTATCCTATGACCACAAAGATTAAATTGAAGAGGCTAGAGAATAGGTATATTAGAGAGTCTAGCATTGCAGCCAAATTGATCAAGAAACATCATGTTCCAAATAAGATGAAGACCTATATATCCCCCATGCCAGGAGAAACCCCATATTTCTATAAAGACCTGAACTTCTATATGAAGTACATATCATATGCACTATGCAGAGTGCTAGGAAAGGATGCAGGAGCAGATAGGATTACCTCGGACATCCTGATGATGGTGCTAGACATGCAAAGCCTCCATACTACCTCCAACTATGACTATATTCAGTATATCATAGACCAAATGCACCAGGGGTTCATAGATATAAAAAACAAGAAGGATCATCCCAAGTTTATGCATTATTAAGTTCTTATGCATTTTATCCTATACTAAAACTTCCCACTCATGAATTGACAATGTCTTAGGCCATAGAGGTTTCATCACAACCAGCCTAACCCTATTCAATTTTGGTTTAGAGTGTGGAACTATACCTCTAGAGAGTAGGAGTTTTGTGCTTTCAAAAATTGGATAGTATATCCAATTCTTCAGTGCCTAGGAGTCAACAAGACTAGGCTGCGAGTAAAAGTGATACAATTGTTAAGGCCATGCCAGTATCTAGACAAAGGGCCAAGAGACCACAACTAGGGAGATTTTTATTATGAGAAGAACTTTACATTGATGAGAGTGTATGGATGTACCCAACCTCCAAATGTATTGACATTCCATGTGCCACCAAGAATAGCTATAATGGAATTCATAACACAACTCATTTTGACAGATAAGGAGCATCTCGCACCACATAGGAAGGGTACTTTTACCCCAAGGAAATTCAAGATTTATAATTTTACATTTGGAAAAGGGGAATTAGACCTTGTGAATAATTGGATGAATCATTATAGGATGAATGTGGCCTTGTATAGATATGTTGACATAGAAGGCTTCATCCTAAGTGCCAAGAAGTTGTTGACACCAATCATCCCTTACACTAAAGACCATGAAGAATGCATGGAAGGAGATTTGATACAAAATATTTTTGAGGATGAGGAGGTGGATAAGAGAGAAATAAAGCTCAATGAACTTATAGACCTAGAGAGGTAGGTCAAGAGAAAAGGTCTAGAATTTGGGGGATTCTTCCTAGATATGCCTTATTTGAAGAGGCTAGATGCCATGATCAACTCTCACACCCTCCTATGCAATCAACTAGAGGATGCACTTGTTGTGCCAGAAAAGGGCCACAAAGGGAACTCATCATCAGAGTATGATGATGATAGTGATGATGAATACTATGAACCTGACCCCCTTCCAATCAATCAGGATGTTGTAGAAGAATAAGTTGCTGAGGGAGAAAATATCATTGACCTAACAGAGGTCCCTGTGAAGGAAGTGAAAAATGAACCCCCACCCAAGAGACATAAAGTAGAAAAAAGGGGAATCTTCTCAGAAGAAGGAGAAAAAGATAGACATAATTGGATCTCTGATAATTGGAAACATGCCATATGATCACCAATTGAGAAAAAAGATCAGGGCCAAGAAGAAATTGTAAAAGGATGTAGAAGAGGAGGAAGAGCTACCTCTTAGGACTTGTATAGATGAGAGCTTAATACATCAAGATGAATTCATGAAGGATGATAACTTCATCAAGACAAAGGAATTTAAAGACTTTCTCATCTGGAATAAGCAACAACAAGTGAGTACACAGTTGCAATTGGCAGTGGGTGATCCAAAAACCCAAGAGGCTCTACAAATGCTACAGGATTATGATCATGAATATGAGAAAATCACTCCTGAACAAGCAAGGCAACTGGTTAAGGCCAGTAAAATATTACTTTTAGAAGGTTGGGATCTATCCTCAGCCTTTATAATTGATCAAATTAGGAAAAAACTTGATGTCAAATTATCATCAGAGACACAGGTTGGGGACATGATAAGAGGGTTTGGATATAACCCTAAGTCTCAGGCACTCGCAATGTGGAGCTTGGCTCCCAAAGATAAAAAACCAGCCCTGTTAAACATCCAAGAGAAGATGGAGGGTAATAAGATAATCTGGTTAGTCTAGAATACATGGGATTTAGAAATATCCCAACTGCTAACTCACTTTTCCCAGCTTAATGAGGCAAAAGCATTCCAGATGTCTGAGAAACTCGAGCAACTCACTAGTGATACTAGTGCTATTATTAAGGACAGAGAATTGGGATAAATAAAATCAAGACACAAGAGAAGCTCATAGCTGAGCTTACTCAACAATTTCTAGATGTGTCAGAGCCTGCCCCTGCTGAGCCTAAAGAGATATAGGATATAGAAATCCAGACAGAAGATGCAGGGGAGATAATTGCTGAAACAAAGCAGGAGGTCAGAGAGCACAATAGTGTTATTTTAGGAGCCTTGACTTCAATTTTACAACACAGAATAGACACCATCAAGGAAAATATTTATGTGGTGTATGGAGCTTATGGAAAGTTTCCAGGCCTACAAACAAAAGTGAGTAGTTTTATAGAAATTTTGAATCCATACTATTCAACCTGGTCTGGTAGGACAAGAATTTTTAAGAGGTTGGCATATGTTCAACCATTAAAATTAGACTTGCCAGAGATAGTAACTCTTATTGGCACAAAGATAGAGAAGATTGGAGCCACCTTTTCCTTCTTTAAAGGAAAAGAAAATTAGATAGAGGCAAGGTTGAATATGTTTGGAGTGGGTTATAATAGGTTTGTACCTCCTATCAGAACTAAGGACAATCAAATCAAGCCATTAGGGCTATGGGGTGTAGAATTTGACAATGTGCTACCCAACAAAGATATATACATATCTGATCAAGGAGAATTAGACATGGAGAGATACAATAGGATTCTGGATGAAGCAATAAAAGCAGAGATAGATTGCAATAAATCCATCTCAGATGTTAAAAGCATAATAGATGCTAGGTGGGAAAGGCAGAAAGCCCAGTTCGAAAGCATACAGAGCTTTGAATGGCCTAAAGAGGAAGATGTGATAGCATGGGACATCATGACAAAGCCCAAGAAGAAGAAGCCTATTATAGTTGACTTGGATGTCAAGGATGAAGAGTAAGAGGACACATGGCACCTGTTCTATGAGCATAGGAAGGTTAGCAATCTTAAAGAGACTAGTGTAAGTTAGCCTGTATTGGCAGTCACTAGATCTTATTAAAATATTAGATGCTATCCTTAACATTTACAGACAAAGGTGCTGACATCCATAAGAAGATAAAGAAAGATTAGCTTTTATTCTTCAGTTTTATCCTTCCATCGCTTGGTGTTTCCCGTCTTTTGTCTTTTCTAGGGTTTTAAGGTTAGGTTTTATAAACCATCCGAAGCTTGTAGCATCCTTATTTAAGGATTCTAAGATGGTTTAGGCCTATATATAGTTCTCTTGTATCATTTTGTATGAGGTTGGAGTTGGAAATCAATGAAATATGTTACAAGACAGACTACTAAAATTTGTCTGAGACTTTGTACTATTTGTATATCTATATGTTTTAAGCTTTAAGACATTAATACAAATATTTGAAATCTCTTTTCTACATCTTGGATTGTCTCTTTTCATTACTGTTATAGCTCTTGTATGTTTACTTGTAAGGCATTTAGGCATACTGATCACAAGGTGGTTGTGCATTCGTTTGTAAGCTCCTTCAAGGAAGGATTAATTATTTCAAGTGACCCCAGAGAGCTTAGCATTAGTTTAAGGATCTTATGATATAGTTGTAGAGAGAGGATAATTTGTAAGGCATTTTATCTTTGTTGCAAATGTCTTATTAATCACCTTATTGTGGAGTTATACCAGATATTGACTAATAGCCAAAGGTTAAGGCACTGGTTCTATAGTTGGTTAAGTAATTGTTCATTATCCAACCAATATTTTAATTTATCAAATCATTCATACTTCAAATATACATTCCATTCAAGTAATTGTGTTTTAGAGGAATATAATTTAGTTTACTGATTCCTTTGAGAGAGAATAAAAATAGGTTATCCTTCCTGAGGTTCATAGGAACTGAAAAAAGAAGAAGGATGATAATCCTTGTCACCTTACTAATTATTGTTGTCCAAAAACTAGTGTGGATAATTAAGCTCCGTGTCAGGATATTTATAGTCATTTGCATAGTCATTTACTTGCTGATCCATTAAAAGGCATTTCAACAATTTAGTAAGAAGATAATCCACTTAAAAGATACTGTCATTCAGTAATCATACATAGGTAATACCTGCCTGAGCTAGTGGATCTCAAAAAAGGAGGAGGTAATAGTTTCCCCAAATGTTATCTAATATCCTCATTAATTAGCCTTTATTTTGCATGAAATAGGAGTCTTCATTCAAGTACCCAACTATACTGTCATATTAAAATTGTTTCTGCAAGAAAAAGAGCTAACACAAGCTATTGTTGAAGTTGACAAAAACCTATGCTACTACCATCATCGAGAAAAAGAGGTGTTGGAAGGTATACTAGATCCTCAGTACAACCAAAATAAAATAATGTTGCAAAGGTAGCACAACTGAGAGGAAATACCTATGTAAAATCTAGAGGAAGGACACAACCTGCATGAACCAGAAGAAGATTATTACTTGGAGATGATAGTGAAATAGAGTTTGATGAGGAAATCTGGTAAACACCAGTTGAAGACCTTTCACATGTTCCACAAAGTCTTGATGATTTCATGGAAGGATTAAAGAAATCAGTAAGATTTGAAGCCCTCAGACAAGCCAAATATGATAAAAGGAATGAAGCGGATAAAAATAAGATTGAAGAAGCCATTGTGGTGACATTGCTAAAATACAGATTAACACCCATTGAACTTGTAGACAAGTTACCAAAGGAATTGCACAATAAGATTGATGCAAGATGGAAGTATGCCATCAATGCAGAGAAGGAAATGAGACAGAGGTCACTTGTACATACTGTTCACAACCTTGTACCATCTAAAATTCATGAAGCACTGAAGAAGTATTCAAATAAATTTCTAGTCAAGGGAAGAGCCTTAAGAATAATAAATGGAGATATACACATGGAGAAGGAAATAAATGCAAAATGGAAAGATATATTTTACTTAGATGATACCAAGCATCGGGAGGTAGAAAAGAATCAAGATGAAACCACTATTGATAAGGTAAAGGAAAGCACAAATCAAATAGATCCTATCAATCTTACTACTGATAATGAAGAGATTCTTATTGAAGACATACCTAAGGAAGAAGATCCAAAAAAGAAGATATCAAAGGATGAAGATGTACTGGATGCACAAGTAAAGGATACCGAGTGCATGGATGTTGACAATGGACCTTTACTAAGCAAAGATCTAATGTTGACACAAGTACAAAGTTATACAATTGAGGACAATATTATTATTGATGTTGTACAAGACACATTAGACATGGCAACCGAGCCATTTGTAGACATAGATAAGGAGAAGGTCGATGAACATAAGGCCACCGAGAGTGAACAAAAAAAGATCATCAAGTTGGAACCTGCAGCCGACAAAGATGGTTAGAAACAAAATATATCACCAAACAATACAACAAATATTCAAAATGTACAAAAGACATAAGACACTCAAAGAGAAATTCAGCTGGAATCACATCTTGAGGAGAAGAATGAAGAGAAATAGAAGGATGGACGGAAATAAGAAGAGAAACCACAAGAACAAGTCAAAGTATAATAAATCATATCCGATACACATACCGAGTCACTAGATGCAATTAAGACATCACTTTCTAAACACTCTATTGGTGAGAGCAAGTTGATTGAGAAGAAGAAGACCAAAAAGAAGAAGCGAATTATTGATTTGAGCAAGCCTATTATCATTCCCAGCATATGTAAAAGAAAATATTATGCAAAGAATTCTATTGTGGGACTCATCCTCACCATTTTTTTTCCTAATAGGGTTTCCTCGATAAAAATTAGTGTGTCATGGTTGTGTTCTTATTTACTTTGTGTTCATGCATTTTTGTTTTCAGTTTAAGCATAAAGTTATTTGTGAATTGGTTCAATAAAGTTAAAATTGTTAGAGCACTAATTCACCCCCTCTTAGTGTTCCCTTTTTCCTACAATATCCTCCACTTTGGGCTTATTTGGACCTTAAAATATGCTCCTAGATGAAACCTTCAACAAGATATAAACATAATAAAGGATAGAAAAATAAAAAAATCTAACAATATCTAATGTATGCCTAGTCCTAAAGTTATCACAAGATAAATAATAATCTATTATTATATGTGTGACCTATATTAAGTTGATAGATTTATGAAAAACACAATTATTAAAGACAAAAAAACTTTCATGGCTCACTCTAAATATTTTTCTTTGGTATATTATTATATAGTTAAGTGAATATATACTAATTCCTACTCCTATCCTATTGATTAATAGTATTTATTTTAAGTGCATGCATAGGTTCAAACACTTCTATGGTTGGTGCCTTATAGTTGGTCATAATTTCATAGTTACTAGAAGAGGCAATACACATAAATGTAAAAGGAGATATGCAATCAGTAATGAAACACTCTTAATTATCCCTTTCCAAACTCCAAAAATCCATATACAATAAGGAAAAGAATGTTAGAAATAACAATTTTTTTAATGCATTAGAGTTCTACATTACTTATAACATTCTTATTATATTTACACTAGAAATGTAGTGAGATGAGACCTTAAGATATGAAGAACATATCACTTGGAAGTTTTCATTCAAAATATGAATTAACAAAGAGATATTCAATTACAAAGATTTGATACATGATAGTTTTTTAATATTTATTATAAAGATAAAATAATCTAATGGTCATTAGACATGTAAGGATTTAAAGCATATGTCTTGCTTCACATTATAGTAATTATAGATAGGGGAAATAAAAAACATTTAAATGCAAATGTAACTATCATATATAGAATTATGTAGGTAACATTGTCGTATTAAGAGTTAAATATACTTGGTGGTAAATGAATGTTGAATATAATATATATTTAGATCCTTTTAAATAAATAATTTGGAATATGAATAGCTACCATGGGAGATGGAACAAAACCAAATCATAACATTAATAACTACATATTCATATTCAACATTATTTATTTGAATTTTTTCTCTTTAAATGTAAAATAATTTTTCAGGCAATACAATTTATTTGGAGTACTCTAATCATTAAGTGTAGCTATTAATAGTTTTATGGGTCATGTGTAAAGGTAGGTGGAAGTGAATAGTAGAAACATGGGAGTTTTAAGGTTTTGGACACTTTTAGGATTAGATATATTGGTGCAGAAGCACCTAGGCAAATCCCTAAATCTTATTAAAATTTTGGCTTGTATTGACCCTAGCCAAGTCAGTAGGTTTTAATTTGACCTTAGAAGGTCTTGAAAAGAGTGTTCCTAGGTGTATTAGACTAGGTTCAATCCAACCTACATGTTTATTGTTTTCTAGTTGTTAGAGCTAGATTAGACCTAAGGTGGGAAAATGGGTTTAAAAGTGTCTAAAAGCCTTTAAGGATTAGGAAAGGGTAGGATAGTGCCTAAAATGGTTCCTATATTCATTCTACACCATTACAAGTATAATAGAGACCCTTAACTACAACTATGCCAAAAGATGTAATGTTGTCATAATGTTGCTTGACAACATTTTAGCAACTTTTTATGTTGCATGACAACAAATGACAAAAATAGATTCCTTTCAAGGAAACATGATGGGTAGTTTCCATAATGACCTAGAATCATAGGAATTTCATGTTAAGGTAGAATATATCCCATTTCCCAAAGCAGTGTGTAGAGAAGTGTAATTTTTGAAGTGAATGAAAGCTCTGTGTTCTGGTTTTCAGTAACAGTGAAGTTGCATTATGTTTATGAGTTATTGTATGGATTGAATTGAAGAATTTAGTGTTTTTTTGCATAGTAGCCATAATCCTAAGTACTTTCTATTCAATAGCATAGTGGTTCTGAGTTCATTTGTTTAGCTTAGTAAATTATTTTGTAGACTGTGTAGTTGCTGGAGTAGCTAGTGTGGTTTTTAGTTTCATGGCTCCCCCATAGAATAAAACCATGGAAATCATCTGGGTCTAGATGAATATGGTAGGGGAGCCTCTGTATAGTGTATATATGAGTCCATAGGAGTGATTTTGTTATTTTTATGATCATGCCCTAGGCGAGCACTATGTGTCCGGTTAGAGTTTTGGCATGAACAAACAATGCATGATTGCAGGGTAAGGATTAAAGGAATGAAAAAAGGGGTGATTACAGATGCAAAGAGGTAATACATACACATATTAAGAATCTTGAGCATTGAACAATCCACCTTGATACATTTTTAAGGAAAAATTAGAGGACAACACAAATTTAGGCTAATTAGCCCTATTAGACATACATTTCAGTAATCCACTGTATGGATGATCTAGGAGCCTAAGACCACAAAAATATTAGAGGTATTGGAAAAGGGTATCTAGATCTTAAGTTAGTTTTTGGGGTTATTTGGAAGTTTGGAGAAATACTTGAGAAAAACCCTCTGTGTAGGGATAATTGAGCAATTAGGCCTATTTGGACCAAAGGGAGAGTTAATCTTGAACTCAATTGATTAAGGATTGATGTCCCATTACAATGGATTCAGAAGGATGTCAATTAGTTGTTTCAAAGATGGATACACCCCATGTAGCACTGGTGAATATATTGTGAATATTTTTCACTTGGAGTCATCCAAGAAAGAGTCAAGAGTGAAGGTAACCTTATTGTTAGTGATCCCTTAAGGTGAAGCACAAAGAGACTAACTCTTGGAGGCTAGTTAGGATAGTATTAGGCCAGAAGAGAAAATATTATTAAGGTCCTAGAAGTGATCTTAGGGTCTCGGGAAGGCTAGGAAAAGTAGAGCCCTAGATAAGGAATTATGCAAGCACACCTTGGAGCTTCTCTGTCAGGTTGGTATCAGAGCATATTTGATCAGGCTTGTGGTGAATGTTCCAACCACGAGAGTCAGTAGGAGAGTCTACAATGGTGAAAAATGTAGAATTGGAGAAGAAGGTAGATGAGCAAATAGAAGAGATTAGATTGCTTAGAGAAATATTAACACAATTGGAACACAAAGTGGACCAAGTGGAAGAAAAGACTGAAGAAGTGAAGGATAAGGTTGAAGGGAAAGGAAAAGAGATTTCCATAGATGATGAAATACTTGAAGCTGACCTTGTCCTTACTAAAGAACCATTCTTAAAGGAATTAAAGGATTTGAGTGGTAAAGCACTAGAAGGAGTTCCTATCTTTAGTGGAAATATGAAACCAAAGATAATCCTAGATTGGATAGAAGGAATAGAAAATCATTATAAGTGTGATGGAATAAATAAAGTTCAAAAGGTTAAAGTTTCTAAGGCTAGACTAAGAGGGTTTGCACTCACTTGGTGGAAATTTATCCAAGATGAGAGAGATAAGGAAGAAAAGAAGCGCATTGCTACATGAAAGGATATGGTTGCAAAAATTAGAGATGCTTATCACCCTAAGGATTATGAAATCCAATTTCATAAGAGAAGAAAAAGTCTGAGATAGAAGGACTTAGATGTAAACTCCTATACTGAAGAATTTTAGAGATTATACATGAGGCCTCGAGTTGCAGAAGATGAGAAGGTGAAGGTAGCTAGATACCTTAATGGTCTCAAGTGGACTATACAAGATGAAATGAGTCTCTTGACCACTGATACCATTCAGAAATTCCACCAAATTGTAGTAAAGGTAGAAGAGAAGTTAAGGAAGAAATAAGATTCAGGCACCACCACAGGTAGAGGCAAAGGAAGAGACAATAGAGGATAGAGACGTGGATATGGTGGAAGAATTTCTGGAACAAAGAGTCAAGGAGAGAACAAGCTTACTAAGAAACAAGAAGGAAGCTCAAACAGAGGTAACTCCAATAGAGGAAGACACTCTAATAGTAGTTGGAGAGGAAGAAGCGATAGCCAAGGAAGAGGTAACTATTTTGAAAAAATGAAATGTTACCACTACAACCAGATGGGACACCCTGCATTCAAATGTCTAGAGAAAGGCACTACTTCCCAATGAAGTGAAAAAAGGGTAAACTATGTTCAAGAGGAGACTAGTGGTAGAGGTAAACACCCTGAGGTACCCTTAGAGTCAGTGGAAGGAGAGAACTTAATGATGAGGAGGACACTGATTAAGGAGCCAGTGAAAGAGAAACCTAGTCAAAGGATATCTTTGTTTAGAGTGAAATGCAAGATAATGGGTAAGGTTTGTAGAGTCATAATAGACTCAGGGTCTACTGACAACATAGTGTCAGAGGTAGCAGTAAGAAAATTGAAGATGAAAGTAATACCCCATACCAACCCATATAAAGTCACTTGGTTGAAAAAAGGACAACGTGTCCTTGTTAATGAACAAGTTTGGGTGGAATTTTCAATTAGGAGATACAAGGACAAGGTGTTGTGTGATGTGCTACCTATGGATGCATGTTACCTAATCCTTGGTAGGCCATGGAAATTTGATCGACAGACCATGCATGATGGAGAAAAGAATTCTTATTCTTTCAAGAAGGACAACGTGACTTTCAAAATATAGTCACTGTTAGAGGATGGAGAGATGAAGTCATCATGCCCCAATGTTCTTATGGTCAGTGAGAAGTTCATAGAATCCTTAGAAGGAGAGGTAATAGGATTTGCACTTGTGTTGAAGCCAAAAGAAGAAAGTGCAGACAAGGCAGTCAAGAAGACATAATTGCCTAAGGAAGTGCAAGAGATGTTGCAAATGTATTAAGGCATTGTGAGTGATGGAAAACCATCAACCCTACCCCCTAAGAGAGCTGTAAGTCATCAAATTGACTTTATCCTAGGAGATACCCTTCCTAATAAGGAAAACTATAAAATGACTCCTCAACAAAATGAGGAAATAACTAAATCCAAGAACTCCTAAGCCAAGGTCTCATTAGGAAAAGCATTAGTTCCTGTGTCGTACGCACTATCTTAGCACCCAAAAAGGGAGGAACTTGGAGGCTATGCACTGACTCAAGAGCAATAAACTGGATCACCATTAGGTATAGGTTCCCTATCCCTAGGATAGAATACCTAATGGAATGTCTAGGAGAAGCCAAAGTTTTCACAAAGATTGACTTAAAGAGTGGATACCGCCAAATCAGAGTCAATGAAGGGGACGAATGGAAGAAAAAACATCAAAACCACATAAGGTATTAATGAGTGGCTTGTATTTCCATTTGGGCTATCCAATGCCCCATCCACATTCATGAGGCTTGTGAACGAAGTCCTTAAGGACTAAATAGGAAAATTTTTGGTAGTATACTTAGATGATATACTCATCTATAGTAAGACCAAAGAAGAACACCTTAGACATCTGCATATAGTTTTCAAGAAGCTACTTGAGGAGAAGTTTATGATAAATTTGGAAACGTGTGAATTCATGAAGTAGGATCTAGTGTATCTTGGGTTTGTGTTGTCCCAAGGAAATGTAAAGATGGATCCAAGAAAAGTGGAAGCCATTCTCAATTGGCCCACTCCAAGAACAACAATAGAGGTAAGAAGTTTTCATGGCTTAGCTCAGTATTGTGGGAAGTTCATAAAGCAATTCAGTGCAATTTGTGCTCCTATGTTAGATACTATCAAAGGTGGAATGAAAACTAAGTTTGTGTGGAATGAGTAAGCTACCCATGGATTTGATTTGTTGAAGAATAATATTTATACTCAACCAATCTTGATTTTTTCAAGCTTTGAGAATTTTTTCACATTGGAGTTTGATGCTAGCAATGTGGCTATTAGTGCTATCTTGAGCCAAGAGGGAAGACCAGTGGTTTTCCATAGTGAAAAGCTAAGTGAATCCAAGAAGAAGTACTCTTCTTATGACCTAAATATGTGTTCTCTAGTCCAAGAAATGAGGAAGTGGAGGCACTACTTTCTTCCAAAGGATTTTGTAGTCTTTTTAGAAAACCAAGTACTGAGTTTCTTGAATTCACAAGACAAGCTCAGTCATAAACATATGAAGTGGGTAGAATATCTATAGGCCAAAAATTTCAACATCAAGCACAAGAAAGGATTGTAGAATAAGGTAGCATATGCCTTAAGTAGAAGAGCCCTGACTGTACAGGAAATACACTTGCAGAGCATGGGTATTAAGAGCTTCAAAGACCTATATGCAGAAGATGGATACTTTGCAGACATCTATAAGGTATGTCACGAATACAAGAATCATTTTCATAGTGAATACTCTGACTATACTTTACAAAGTGATATATTGTTTAAAGGAAGTCAATTATGTGTTCCTAGAGGGTCGATAAGAGAAAATTTGATTCAAGAGAAGCACAATGGTGCACTTAGTGGGCATTTTGGTGTCAACAAGACACAAGAATTAGTGCAGAGGTTTTACTTTTGGCCTAAGATGAATTTGGACATTAGGAAGTATGTATAAAGTTGTGTTGAATGTCAGAAAGAAAAAGGTACATCCTCTAATTTAGACCTTTACCAACCTCTTCCCATTCCTAGTAGACCATGGGAATGCTTGAGCATGGATTTTGTGGTAGGATTTCCTAAGACCAAACAAGGAATGGACAGAATCTATGTTATTGTGGATAGATTTAGTAAGATGGCACACTTTGTACCCTACAAGATAGTCCATAATGAAAGTCAAATAGCTCAACTATTCTTCAAGGAGGTAGTCATAATAAATGGGTTACCATTGAGCATAGTGTCAGATAGAGATACAAAGTTCATGAGTCATTTTTGGAAGACCCTATGGAAAAAGCTAGGAACCAATTTATCTTTTGGTTCTGCATATCATCCTTAGACTTATGGTCAAATTGAGGTATTAAATAGGAGTCTAGGTAACCTCCTAAGATATTCAACTAAGGGGTATGTTCAATCTTGGGACAAACTCTTTAGATAGGCAGAGTATGCCTATAATGATATAGTAAAAAAGACTACTGGTAAGAGTCATTTTGAAATTATTTATGGACTACACCCTAGAGGCATATTTGAGCTTAGAGATCTTAAGGATGGATCCAAAGGTAGTGGCTATGTAGAAGATTTTTCACATTCTATGCAAGAGGTGAATGAGACAGTGAGGAAAACATTCACTGAAAGTACAGAGAAAATAAAGATTAAGGTGGATGAAAGAAAAAGTGATGTCCAATTCCAAGTTGGGGATCTAGTAATGGTCTATCTCAACAAGGAAATATTTCATAAAGGAGTGCCTCATAAGCTACATATGAGAAGAATTGTCCCATGTACTATTTTGGCCAAATATGGCACCAATGCATACAAGGTGGAGCTACCAGAAGACAGTGGTTTATCTCCGATGTTCAATGTGGAAGATTTGATTTTGTACAAATGACCAACACCAAATATAGACCAAAGCCTTACAAAGGTCATAAAAGAGGTGGAAGACCTGAACTTGACCCCTACTCCACCTAAGAAGGTAGGAAAGATACTTGATTCTAGAGCCTACAAGAAAACCACACAAAGGAACTATTATGAACACTTGGTAAAATGGAATGGAAAAGAAGATGTAGAGGCAACTTGGATCAAGGAGACTGAATTCAAGAAGTTGGGAGTGGATTCCAACTTACTCAATCCAAGGGTGGATTGAAGTATTTTCATTTGGGGAGGATGGTGCAAGAGCACCTAGGAAAATCCCTAAATATTATTACATTTTTGGCTTGTAATGACCCTAGTCAAGTTAGTAGGTTTTAATTTGACCTTAGTATGTCTTGAAAAGAGTGTTCCTAGGTGGATTAGACTAGGTCCAATCCAACCTAGATGTTTATTGTTTTCTAGTTGTTAGAGCTAGATTAAACCTAAGGTGGGAAAATGAGTTTAAAAGTTTCTAAAAGAATTTAAGACTTAGGAAAGGGTAGGATAGTGCCTAAAATGGTTCCTAGATTCATTCTACACCATTCTATGTTGAATAGAGACCCTAACTACAATTATGCCAAAAGATGTAATGTTGTCATAATGTTCCTTGACAACATTTTAGCAACTTTTTATGTTGCATGACAACAAATGGCTAAAATGGATTCCTTTCGAGGAAACATGATGGGTAGTTACCATAACGGCCTAGAATCATGGGAATGGCATGTTAAGGTAGAATAGATCCCATTTCCTGAAGAAATGTGTAGAGAAGTGTAATTTTTGAAGTGAATGAAAGCTTTGTGTTCTGGTTTTCAGTAACAGTGAAGTTGCACTGTGTTTATGAGTTATTGTATGGATTGAATTGAATAATTTAGTGTTTTTTCTGCATAGTATCCATAATCCTAAGTACTTTCTATTCAATATCATAGTGGTTTTGAGCTCATTTGTTTAGCTTAGTAAATTGTTTTGTAGACTGTGTAGTTGCTGGAGTAGCCAGTGTGGTTTTTAGTTTCATGGCTCCCCCATAGAATAAAACCATGGAAATCATCTAAGTCTAGATGAATATGGTAGGGGAGCCTATTTATAGTGTATATATGAAAGTAGGAGTCTAGAGGAGTGATTTTGTTATTTTTATGATCATGCCCTAGGTGAGCACTATGTGTCCGGTTAGATTTTTGGCATGAACAAACAGTACATGATTGCATGGTAATGATTGAAGGAGTGAAACCAAGGGTGGTTTTAGATGCATAGAGGTCATACAAACACCTCTTAAGAAGATTGAGCATTGAACAATCCATCTTGATACATTTTTGAGGAAAAATCAGAGGACTACACAAATTTAGGTTAATTAGACCTATTAGACCTACATTTTAGGAATCCACTATATAGATGACCTCGGAGCCTTAGACCACAAAAATCTTCAAGGTCTTGGAAAAGGGTATCTGGATCTTAAGTTAGTTTTTGGGGTTATTTGGGAGTTTGGAGAAAGAATTAAGAAAAACCCTTTATGTAGGACTAATTGAGAAATTAGGCCTAATAAGAACAAAGGGAGAGTCAATCTTGAACTTGATTTATTAAAGATTTATGTCCCATTACAATGGATTTAGAAGGATGTCAATTAGTTTTTTCAAAGATGGATACACCCCCTGCAACACTGGTGAATATATTGTGAAGATTTTTCACTTGGAGTCATCCAAGAAAGAGTGAAGAGTGAAGGTAACCTTATTGTTAGTGATCCCTCAAGGTGAAGCACAAAGAGGCTAACTCTTGGAGCTGAGTTAGGATAGTCTTAGACCAGAAGAGAAAAGAATATTAATGTCCTAAAAGTGTGCTTAAGATCTTGGGAAGGATAGGACAAGTAGTGATGCAGAGCTCCTCTCCTAGAGCCTTCTAGCTCTCTCCAATACCTTCACTTGGTCTTTCTTAGGGTATCTTTCTCTACCCTAACTAGAGGATTCATTCCTAATCCCCTAACTAAATAGGAACTTCCCACCAACTTCAAACTCCTCTCTATTCTCTCTTCCATAACTTTCTTACATCCATGGCTTCACTAACCTCCTATCACTCCAATAGGGTCAAATACTCAAGGATTGATTTCCCAAATCCTCTTAGGTCTAATCCAACCTATATGGATTCAATTTTTTGAATCTTGCACCCATTTTCCAATCGAGTTCCAAAATCAAGTATTTTAGGCCTTGTAGCCTTTTTAGGCTTATTTGCCCTCCTAATCATTGAAAATGTGATTTTCCTCCTAAAACCCCTTAACAAACCTAGAAAAAAAATACATATTATTTGTGGGTTTTTCTTTCCCTTTAATATTTTATAGGTCTCTGGTCTCAACTATGTCCGTACAATGGTCTTTTACCAAACCCCTAAAAACAAGGGTTTCTAGGGCATGAAGACTGGTCTAGTTTCTTGATCTTCTTCCACTGATCTAATGAGATCCTTAGAACTCCTCCTTTGATAAAAAATGTCTGAACCTCATGCCTCTACACTCCTCTATCACTAATTGGCACATACCAATCAACTAGTAACCTCCATTGTTGCTGCACTACTCAGTCACCCTATGCAGAATAGCTAGTACTCGCCTAGGGCCTGATTGTTTTCAAGCTTCCCTTGCACACACACACACACACACACACTCCACAAGACATATGTACAAATTATATACAAGGATCTAATGGATTCTAAGTGGTCATGGAGTTTGAACCACGGGAACACCAAAGAAACCCATTCTTTACATAATTGGACCAAAACTGGCCAGTGAACTTACAAAATGCAATAATTTAAACAAAACTTAACCAGAAAGTACAATATACTAAAATAATTCCACAAAGATCTTAGGAACTACATTTTAGACACTATCCATTCATTAATTCAATCCATTCAATCCAATAAAGTGGTGGATGATGGTTATGTAACTTAATTACATTGTAAAATGCCCCTTCTCCAACACCAGTCTGTACAATGTCCAATCTAACTGTCAGATTAGGGTTGAAATAAACTTATATACTCCTAGCCCACCTATCTAGACCTCTGGTTAGGATTTGGGAACTATAAGATCTGATTCCTAACAGCTAGGAAATGTTGTCATGACAACTTTGACAACTTTTTGTCAAAATGACAATTTTCCCATTTTGAGAGTCCCAATTGGTTCCAAACCTTACCAATTGACCTCAAATGACTAGATAACATCAAAATATTAAAAATATTCCCATTTGGGACTTTGTTCAACCCTTTGAATTTTGAGTTGACTTCTAGGTTCTAGACCCCTAGAATCAACTAGACCTAACAACATACAAACCCTAATCTTTCCTAACTCTAACCACACCTCAAAACACACTAGGGACTTTATAGATTAATACTTATTCATGGATGGTTGGTCAAACCAACCTAAAAGCCAAAATTTTTCAAGATATTATTAAAGACCTTAGGCTGCTCCTGCACCAAGTAGAGCCCTGAGAGGAACCTCCTACAACAATATGGTGAGAATGCATGAAATAAGAGAATATAGAGAAATAGCAGAACTAAGAGTGAATCTATTGATCATGGGCCACTTCGAGGGGGTAACCTCCTTTGAGCAAGCTCAATACAATAAATTTGTCGGTGCCCATCGAAGGTCTCAACCTACTCTTATATACTAAGTACGATCTAGAAAAGTAATACTACCTATGCATGTGGGATAATAAAATATACTCGCGGGACGACATACAAAGCATATGCGTCCAACAACACTATACTAACAAAATAAACAGAAGGAACACACAGGTTCCTAACATCCCCTCTCTCTTAGAAAAATTATTTGTCCTCAAAACTTAAGGTGTGGAAATTGTTGCTGAATTTGAAGAAGGGGTTCCCATGTAGCATCCTTGGGTTGCATTCTGTGCCACTGAATCAAGACCTCAGAGATGGAGCGAGAGCAAAGCTGATGAGTGCACCAGTCAAGGATTGCCTCAGGCTCCAGGATAATGGATCCTTCCTTATCCATTTTAGGGAGAGAATTTTGTGCTCGGATGTTGGTATCAAGAACTTGCTTGAGACAAGAAACATGAAATACTAGATGAATGTGGGAAGAAGGAGGAAGTTCCAATTTATAAGCAACTGAACCAATCTTCTGTAGAACCTTACAAGGCCCATAAAATTTTGGGGCCAGCTTATGACACCCTTTAAGCTTCAAGGAGGATTGCTTGTATGGCTATAGACAAAGAAAAACCATACCCCCAACTTGAAATGAGCACTCAGAACGGTGTTGATCTACCTGCTATTTCATTCGATTATGGGCCATGTGAAGATTATCTTGTAAGGTGCAAAGAATCTGATCCCTGGTGTGGAGAACTATGTCAACTGCCTAGACTGGTGAGCTATTGGGAGTGTAGGGAAGGAGAACTAGAGGTGCCTGAACATAGAATTCTTCATATGGATTTATTTTAGAGGCAGTGTGGTAAGAGGTATTGTACCACCATTCAGCTAAAGAAAGCCACTTGGCCCATTGATGTTGCTATTCAGAAGTGAATCAGCAAAGATAAGTTTCCAAGCATTTGTTGACAATTTTGGTCTGAACATTTGTCTATGGGTGATAGCCCAAAATCATCTTCAGTTTGGTGCCAATTTGCTGAAACAGTTCAGTCCAAAAATGACTGGTAAAAGTTGCATCATGATCTGAGACAATGGAAGAAGGGAGGCCATGAAGACGGAAGATCTGGTCCATGAAGATTTGTGCAACTGAGGAGGTAGTATAGGGGTGGCTGAGGGAACAAAAATGACTATATTTAGAGAGACGATCAACCATAACCAAGATCACTGTCTTGCCACCTGATTTAGGAAGCCCTTCAATGAAATCCATAGAAATATCAGTCCAAATCCATTTAGGGATGGGCAATGGTTCTAGCAAGCCAGGAAGGAGGGTCGTTTCACCCTTATGGCATTGGCAGGTATTAAATTCATCCACCATATGTTGAATCATCTATTTCATTCCTTTCCAAAAGAATTTTCACCTTGCCTGCTCATAAGTTTTGAGGAATCCCGAGTGCCCTCCTGAAGGAGAAGCATGGAGTTCATAAAAAATAGCCTGTTGTAGATCTGGGTTCTAAGGAAGCACTAGACTGCCCTTGTATCAGAGAGAAGCACCATCCCAAGAGTAATGCAGTATATTAGAAGGATTATTGGCTAGCTGGTGAATGATTTGAGATAAAGAAGAGTCACTAACATAGCTCTGCTAAAAAAATGCTAACCAATTGAGAATTGGCATAGAAATAGCTGAAAGTGAAGCTTGATCATCAAATGTGTGAGAAAGAGCATCTGCCACAATATTGTCCTTACCCTTCTTGTAGGTGATCTCATAATCATACCCCATGAGTTTTCTAACCCATTTCTATTGTGTAGGGGAGGATACCCGTTGTTCTAGGAAGTATTTTAGACTTTGGTGATCGGTCCTGATGCAAAAATGACTCCCTAGGAGGTATGGCCGCCACTTCTGTATAGCATGCAAAATAGCCATCATTTATTTTTCATAAGTAGAGAGGGCTAGATTCTTACCAGAAA
>MU225012.1:230963-296682 GCA_018584345.1 Thuja plicata | reverse complement strand
AAGCGCTCCAAAAGGAGTGTGCACAATTCTGTCCATGTTGGGTCTACATTAGCCTTGATGTACCAACGGAACCATTGAAGAGCTTCATGTTCCAAATGAAAAGATGCAAGCGGGACTTTGTTGTTATTCAAAGTATTATGCAAGATAAAATACTATTTTTCCCTATAAATCCACCCAGTCTAATCAGTACCATCAAAGTGAGGAAAATCAAGCTTCGGTCCCTGAAAATTGCCAGAAGAGAACCCAGCGTCTCCAGAATGGTTTTGATTCATGGCTGAATGCTGAAGGGTGAGGTCAAGAAATTTATCATCCAGATCTTGAAGTTTGGTTTTGAGGGATGCAAGTTCTTCCTCCATGATTTTTGCTCCTGTACATGTAACAACCATAAAGAAGATTTTTTCTTTTTGGAAATTGGTAGAAAATGAGAAACAAAAACTTTTTTAGTTTGGGCAAAATTGGATTTGGGAAAAACTCATATGGGAAATGGGTGTTTGACGAGTGGTTGGACACTTTCTAATGAAAAGGGAAAAATAAAAATGAGGCTTTCAGGGTTGGGGAGGTGAAATGAGACAAGCGGTCCAAGAGGGACAAGGGAGTAGAATTAGGAATTGAACCTTGTGGCCCAATTTGGTGGTGATTGGATGAGAAGAAAAAAAGACAGGGCAAACCCTAAAATTAGATAAATGAGGGATTTAGGGCTTTGATATATAGAATTTGGGGTAGGGTCGTCAAGGAAGGAAGTATGTGGAATGGTATTTTAGGGGTTTTGAGGAACTGTGAGAGGAAACGGGAAGAAAGCAAGGAAGCTATGGCTAAAAAATAGAAAAAATATTACAATCGACTTAGGGAAAATCACTCAAATATGGAATAAATGAAAAGAAGTATTGCAATAACAAGAAATATTGGAATTGAAAGGAACCTGAAGGCCATGATGAAAAACAAATTTGGCATAATTTCCACCTAGTGAGCCCAAGAAAGTGCTCTGATACTAGATGAGAGGAACCTCCAACAGCAATATGGTGAGAATGCACGAAATAACAAAATATAGAGTAATAGCAGAACTTAGAGTGAATCTATTGATCGCGGGCCACTTTGAGGGGGTAACCTCCTTTGAGAAAGCTCAATACAATAAATTCATCAGTGCCCATCAAAGGTCTCAACCTACTCTTATATAATAAGTACGATCTAGAAAAGTAATACTACCTATGCATGTGGGATAATAAAATATACTCGCGGGATGACTTACAAAGCATATGCGTCCAACAACACTACACTAACAAAATAAATAGAAGGAACACACAGGTTCTAACAAGCCCTAGATAAGGAATTGTGCAATCACATCTTGGAGTTTCTCTATCATATATCTTCATGCTATAAGAGAGAAAATAAAAAAAACATTGCATCACTAGCTCCAAAAAGGTGCCCAAAAAATAAAGGTGCCCCTACATCATCAAATTTGAAAATATATATGAAAGGAAGTTTTTGAAGTATAAATTTAAGGATGACATGGAATCCTAACCTAAGGAAAAAAGAAAAGAGGGTGAGTGTAAATTCATGAACTAGATGAGGTAAAAAAATTTGAAATATACAAGATTGGGAGTTGGAATACTTTATAATCTATCCATAAAAAAATCATGTTAGAGGAGTTTTCACATACCTAAATTTTTAAAATCATATGAAGTGAAATTTTAAGTATCAAAAATTGGGTATACCTAATTCCACAAAGGATGTAGATAAAATAATGATTAAGGTTATGTCCTTGAAAGATAACTGAGTGTAAAATGTCAAAATTTGGGGGTTGGTATAGAGAAGTATGCTAGGATGGAAAAGCCTAAAACATTAAAAAAAAAAGTAAAGGGAAAAGGTAAGAGTTAAAGGAAATGAATGCCAAGAAGGGGAAAAACTAAAATTTCAAAATTCCCCTAGTCCTTATTCAAGTAAAGATTCTGATAATATAAGGTCTTTTGAATTTTAACACATGTTACATACACACGAGATGATAGAGAACAACATTTAGACAACTAGATCAATGAATACCTATTCAAATTTTCTTAGAGTATTTATCTATGATGAGACAAATAATATTTAAATACATAAAGGATCTAAGAATATACAAAATTTTGATAATTTTAGATTGAGTCCCAACACAAATGGTTTTCCATCACTTGTCCCTAACAATGTAAGCCATGAGAACCACCTCAAACAATAGTTACCATCATGCCACATATATACCAATCCAAATTTTTGTAAACATTATCAATTATTATAATATCCACCAGATAAAATAAACCAAATCCAACTTAAAACCATGAATAAACATCATTTTATTAACATGTAAAATTTGAATCGATGTTTACTAGTATCCTACTTTAGTAGATATAATAAATGTTAGGAAAGTGAAAGAATATATACCATATATATAACTACTAATGATATCACTCTACAAAATTCTAGAGACTCCTATTGTCCATGAAAATTTATCATATTGTAAATTAGAGGAAACCTACTTAAGGAGCACCCTTTCACTAAATAATAAATTCACAACCCGGAGTTTTAAAAATCCAAACATGTACCTTAATTTAAGAACATCTATCTTAAAAAAATAAACATGAACCTTAAAAAACCCATGTAGCTTAATTGTAGAAAAAATGAGATCAATTTGAGAAGATCCCACAACTTGGTAAGTAACCCAACTGATAAGGGGAGAAGGCCTAGTTGGTTGACTATGAATTGGAGGATGTGGATGAGGATCATGAGAGTGGTAAGCCTACATAGAAGGAAGGGAAAGCTGAGGAGGTTGACGAGGAAGGAGGTGAAACTTAAACTAATGAAAGTTTAAATAAATCCACAAAGAATTTATCTCTACACACATCTCTGGTAGCATTAAAAAAGAGTGGGTTGACCTAACCCAGGATGCAATGCTTGACATATAGGAGACCAAAAAGACCAATTTGAAGGGGAGCTTCACTGAATGTTAAACCATAGCCAAAGAATTGGAGACATTGAAGACTAAGTTGGGGATGATGAAGATCAAAGTGCTTGATCAAGAAAGGAAGACGATAAGCCTTTCTAGGTTTAGCATTTGTGTGATGTATAGCTCGGTCACTTCTTTGTTCCTAATGTTTAAAAACATATTGGTAAAATATTTTGAGGATGAAAGGAACTATTTGAGTTTCTAACCAACGACTGGAGTCATGTGCAACATTAGTCTAGCTGAGATATTAAGTTTCCTACTCTTGCTTAGTTTATGTTTTTTTGGATAATATTATTTATTTCCCATGGGGGCTTTATCTTAGAACTCTTTATACTTATACTAGTTGTCTAGACTTTGGTTCTAGGGTGAAGGTTCTATTATTTTATTGTATGATGTTAGATATAGCTTACATTTTGTGAAATACTTTAATAGTTTTTAGTATTGTCTTATATATATTTTATAATCTTCTATTAAACTATCATAGTTTTTTTGATGTTGATATTCGTGTAGGAGCACCATGCAATGATAGAAAATCAAGGTACACTAGGAGAACTTGATGAAGATCCAAAAAGAGTTTAAGACAAATGAGACCTAAAAGGTCATTAATCAATGTAATTTGGCCAATAGAGTCACAAACTGTAATGGGATGCACTAAAATTGCCAAAATGATGTAATACGGGCTTAGAGGTACGTAGTTTTTAGAAGTTTTTTTTTTAAAATCTTAGATGACTATCGACAAAGCATTCAATATAGGTAAGAAAGGGGACTTATCTGTATGGCTTATCGGTTAGCTATCGGTAGCTATCAGTTAAAAGTTGCAGAATAGGTGGTTGGTTGGTCGACAAGGTAGTTAAAATTTTGTAACAATCAAGATTTCTTATAAAATCCCCAAGGATGGTCAAACAAAAGTATGGTGGATAGTTGGAGGAAGTTGGAGAAAAATTTGAATTAGTCACACCCCTGACTATCTATTAGAATAACTGAGGGGGGAGTGAATCAGTGGCCTTAAAAATAATTCCAAAAGATCCAACCAAAAAATTATATCATAAATATAATTTCATCAGTTATCTTACAGTCCATCAAGATATATGCCATAAGTAATTCTAACAAATATAAACTACTCGGTAAGATATAGTGTTTATCTTTTCTAGACTTTACCTAGTAGCAACAATTAAACTTAGTGTTAACCAACCAATCCAGTATCACTAATGTGTAAAGAAAAATATCAATGCAATAAAAGAAATACACATTTGATACATAGATTTTAATGTGGAAACCATGTTAAGGGAAAAACCACTTGGGATTGGTAACCCAAAATTTTCACTCTTTTGAAGTGAGCTCGGTGAAGAGCCAACCCTGTTAAAGGTTACAACACACTGTTAAGTGCGACCATGTTAGAGGATTTAAAACTAACAGTTTGTCTTTTGACCTAGCACTCACTATGTTGTCAGCAAGAAAAACTTTTGATACTCTTGAGTATCTCAATACAATAAGGACTGTTAAATCCCACTCGGTTAAGAGATTTTATGAATCAATGGTTAAACTGATACAGTAAATGATCTATTAAAAATAAAAATTTAACTTGTAGATATTCAAATCTATTGTTAGTCCAATAATACCTCTCTGATCAATATGCTCTTCAATTCCTTTTCTCTCTTTCTTTCTTCTTCTTGGTGAATGCTCTGTCCTCTATTGCTCAGTGTCTGTAGAACTCCTTGGCTCTGTTCTTTAGCTTGTATGATCAGATCTGCATGAAGAATTCTATCTTCACCAGAATTATAATCAACATTCCTCTCTTGCTAATGAATTACTTGTCTCTTTATATAGACATGATTATTCACTCAATCTCCTTATTTTTTTTCGTAGATCACTTCTTGATCCGTAAAACTTGCCATGCTTTCTTTATCCTGTAATGATTTGATGTAGTTTTATTCCATAAATCTCTCCTTGATAACTGGGAATAAAACATACTTTAAATCTCTTTCCTTTCTTTAGTTTTACTGATCATTGAAAATAAAGCAATCAATTAGTTAACCCTAAATATAGCTCTGCTAGCTAAGTATTTTTTTCATTATTTAAATTCAGTTGTGATTGGTCATCAACTCTAGTTAGCTCGATCATTGACTTCTGTTATGCTCAGTGAATAGCTCTTGCTCGGTAACACTTTCTCGGTTACTTTGGTTCTTGGTATACACTATGAACTGCTCAGTGTTCACTGTCCTTCGGTGTGCACTATCAATTGGTGTTTACTGTCACTCGGTGTATACATAAATTTTATGTTTTACCGACCACATAAACTTTGGCTCTTTGGTCTCTTCAAGTTTATGACAACATGTGTATGAACAATAAGATTATATCAATTTGACATCAATGACAATACAATACATTAACTGATTTAATGTCTTGCATTTACTTTTGCAGCTAGGTGATCATCAACATATCATCTTCAAACATTCAATCAGTTATAGCTTATCAATCTCTCCCTTTGGCATTGATGGCAACATAATATTAAATATGCAGTGTAAAATATGCCATAACATACGAAACTTATTGTTCTATAAGAAATTCAAGTATCTGAATCTCGGTAAGCTCTTCTAGCTTAGATTTTATTCAGCGGTGTGCTTTTCCTTTCTTCATTCCCTTCAATGGATAGGTGTAGTAGTTCTGTCTTCTGATTATGTCTCTCCCTTTATTGTAGAATATTTTCTCCCTTTTCTGGATAGATATGTAGTGTTTAAATCTTTCCAATTCTCTCCCTTTGATGGATGGTTACTTAATTGAATATCTCTCTCCCTTTAGATGTTCTTCTTCCTGATGTATATTTCATTAAATATTTCTCTCCCTTTGAAAACAATGCCAAAAAATATATCCAACTCTGTAGTAGCCAACAATCATTTTTCTTCCTTTGAAGTTTTCTGTCCCTTTAGTGCATTGATATGTCATTGTTGTTAATATATCAGCTTGCATCAACATGATTTATCTTCTGATAATGTTTAGGTTGATGCAGACTCCTATTCATCTTAGTGTCCAATAGACAAGGGACAAACCTATAGTCTATTCCTTAGGTACTCAAATGTATCTTTTGGCAATAGTTTTGTGAATATGTCTGCTAGTTGTTCTTTGGATTGTACATATTCCAGTATTACCTCTTTCTTTTGTACTTGTTCCCTCAAGTAATGATACTTAATAGCTATGTGCTTTGTCTTAGCATGCATCAAAAGGTTCTTTGAGATGTTTATAGAACTCGTATTATCATAATAGATAATAACTGGGTCAAGAATTTCTTCATTCATACCTTTCAGCAATTTCTTGATCCATGCAATGTTAGAGCAATTTGCAACAACAACTACATATTCTACTTCTATAGTTGATTGAGATATGCTTCCTTTCTTTTTACTTATCCATGTGACAAGTCTGTCATCCATAAAGAATGCTCCTCGTGTTGTGCTCTTTATGCCATCTATGTTTCCAGCCCAATCAACATCAGTATAAACTAGTAGCTCAAATTTTCCTTCTTTATTGTACCATAAACCATAGTCTTCGCTATTCTTTAGATATCTCAAAATTCTTTTAATAACAATCATGTGTGATTCCTTGGGATTAGCAGAGAATCGTGAAACTATACCAACTGCATGTGCTATATCAGGTCTAGTCTATACAACATACATTATTTAGTCAATCATAGATCTGTATAAGGTTTTATTTACCTCAGTTGTCTTGCCTTCCTTTGTCAATTTGAATCCAGTTTCCATAGGTGTTCCAACTGGTTTGGAGTCCTCCATCTTGAATATCTTTAGAACTTATTTGATGTATTTGGATTGTGTGAAGTAGATGCCTGCATCCTGTTGTAGAATTTGTAGACCAAGAAAAAAATTGATCTCTCCAAACATTAACATTTCAAATTCTTTGCTCATTTCATTAGCAAATGACTTTCATAGCATATATTACCTCCAAATATGATGTCATCAACAAATATCTCAGCAATCAAAATCTTATCATCAGTATCTCCTTTTAAATACAGATTACTATTGTCACTTGTTCTAACAAATCCAATACTAATGAGATAAGAGTGAAGTCTTTCGTACCATTATCTCGATGCTTGTTTCAATCCATACAAGGATTTTTGTATTTTACAAACCATGTTTCTTTTTTTAGGATAAACAAACCCTTCAGTTTTTTCAATGTATACCTCCTCTTCTAGTATTCCATTCAAAAATGTAGATTTAACATCCATTTGGTATACTTTGAATCCTTTAAAAAAAACATAAGAAAGTAGAATTCTTACTCCTTCTAGTCTAGCAACAGGTGCAAAGGTTTCTCCATAGTCAATACCTTCTTGTGCATACACTTTGCATACCAATCTTTCTTTGTTCCTTGTGACTTCTCCATTCTCATTGAGTTTGTTTCTAAAAATCCTTTTGGTGCCAATGACATTTCTATCACTCGGTCTAGGTACTATTGTCAAAGTCTTATTCTTTTCAATATGTTCAATCTCTTCATTCATTGCACTAACCCATTCTTGATTCTCAAGTGTCGTATTAATAGATTTAGGCTCAAAATCACAAATCAAACATCTATTGTTAATTGACTTACTTCTTGTTCTTATTCTAGCTCTTTTGTCTCCAATGATTTGGTCCCATGGATGGTATATTCTGACATATTTAGCAAGTACAGGTTTAGATCTCTTTTCTTCATTTTTATCTTCATTATCACTTGGTTCAACATTGTGAGCATTTTCCTAAATCTTGGTGTGTGCAACATGTTGCTTGGTTGCATTGTTTTGTTGCTCAGGCAAGGTGTCATGTTCTTCAATGTAGAAAAATTTGTTGTAGTCTTCCAGTTCCTTTATGCTTTCCTCATCATTTTTCTTAGAAAATTCATCCACTTTAACATTTGCACTTTCAATGATTTTGTTAGAAGATTTGTTCAGACATTTATAAACTTTGCTTTTAGTAGAATATCCTAGAAATATTCCTTCAACACTTTTAGAGTCAAGTTTCACATTTCTATCATCTTTCAATATATAACATTGACTTCCAAAAATTATAAAGTAACTCACATTTGGTGTGTATCCATACCATAGCTCATAAGGTGTCTTATTGGTGTCTTTCTTCAATTGAACTCGGTTTAGTGTATAGACAACAATACTTACAACTTCTCTCTAGAATGTTTGTGTGATGTCTTTTTCAATCATCAGTGTTTTGGCACAATCAACAATTGATCTATTCCTCCTTTTAGCAATCCCATTTTGATGTGGTGTTCTCAGTGAAAAAACATGTCTTGTAATCCCACGCTCATTACAAAAGTTAGTGAATTCATCATAAATAAATTCTCCTCCTTTATCTGATCTTAAACATTTCAGTTCTTTTCTACTTTGTTTTTCAAATTTAGCTTTATACCATTTGAACATCTTAAATGCTTCAAACTTCTCTTTTAAGAACATGATAGTCATCATCCTAGAATATTTATCAACAAATAGAATAAATTATCTATCACCATAATAGCTATTTCTTCTTATTGGTCCACATAAGTCAGTATGGACTAACTCTAGAATAACATTAGATGTGTATGTTTTTCTCTTGAAACTAGACTTTTTCATTTTTCCTTTTTGACAATCCTTGCACATAACATTGTCAGGCTTTGACATACTCGGTATGCCTCTCACTTTTATTTTCTTACTTATCTTAACCATGTTCTCAAAATTCACTTGACATAACATTTTATGCCACAACCAAACATATTCATTTATAGCCAATAAACAAGTGGTCTCAATGTTTTCAAGATAGAATAGATTACCTTTTGTTTTTTCACCAGTACTGATCAAATTTCATTTTCCATTACAGATCTTTGCCTTTTTGTTCTCAAATGCAACTTGGTGTCCTGTGTTGTTCAGCTATTAAACACTCAATAAATTATAGTTAAGTCCTTTCACACAATATGCATTTTCACATCTGATCAAATTATTCAACATGATGGTTCCTTTTCCTTCAATTGGGCAAGGTGAGTCATTACTCATTCTAACTGATCCACCATTATAATATTCAAAAGTTTCAAAATTTTCTTTATCTGCATTCATGTGATGAGTATAGCCACTATCAATAATCTAGACATCATTTTTGCTAACTTTAAATATGAGTACAGTTTCAACATAACTTTCTTCTTTGTCTGAATCATCCTTCATAGCAACAAATACTACCTCAAAATCTTCAGCAGAATCAGTAGCAAATTTTTTAGCTTTGTTCTCAACTAGGTAACAAGCCTTCTTGCCTTTGTCTTTGTAATCTCGATCATCTCTTTTGTTAGAGTGTCAGTTGCTTCTGTAGTCTCGGTCATCACTTCTGTCATACTTCTTTTCATAAGATCTGTCATTATTTCTTTCATCCTTTCTCTTGTTAGGGCATCTAGCAACAAAATGTCCAATTTATTTGCAATTAAAATAGACCAATGGTAATTTACCTTTATATCTACCTTTACTTCTATGTAATCTTCTAGCCATTATTGCTTCAACTTCATCAAGTTCTTGTTCATCACTATCACTTTCACTATCATTTCTCATAGTGTGTTTGTTACTAGATTTTCTTATTTTTAGAGAAGAATTGAATTCAGACTCAATAGTTGGTAAGACATTGTTGTCATAGTTTTTCATCTCAAATGAAATAAGTCTACCAATCAAACTATCAAGAGTAACATATTTACTAGCTACTGCTCTCATTTATTGAATTACAGATACTCTAATAGCATAAACAAGCAGTAAGGTTCTTAGAATTTTACTTACAATTGTTTCTTCCTCAAGTACTCCTCCTACTCCACAGATAGCATTAACAAATTCTTTGATTTTGTCACTATACTAAGTTATGTTCTCTCCTTTCAGTTTTAAGTCATCAAACTTAAATCCTCTTAGGCTTTCAGCTTTAGCTCTCAATACATTTGCATTTCCTCCATGAACTAGCTTGAGTTTGTCCCACATTTGCTTTGCAGAGGTGCATGTTTTCACATCTTCAAATTTAGCATTGAATAGTGAAGAAGCAAGTTCTATCTCATAGAATTGTGTTAATGTTTCTCTCTTAATTGATCAACAATAAGAGGTCCAGAAGGTGCAACATATTCAGTATCCAAGTATTGTGTGACATCATTTCTAATACCTGATAGATGAAGTCTTATTCTGCTTTTCCATGATGCAAATTTTTCCTTGTTCAACTTAGGCACATCCCTTTTACTCATCCTGTGATCTTTAGCTTAAGTACCTTTAAAATTTTCTTCCAAGCAGCAAAGCTCTGATACCAATTGTTAGAATAAATGAAGGGGGGGGGGGGGGGAATCAGTGGCCTTANGAAGGGGGGGGGGGGGTGAATCAGTGGCCTTAAAAATAATTCCAAAAGATCCAACCAAAAACTTATATCATAAATATAATTTCCTTAGTTATCTTACAGTCCATCAAGATGTATGCCATAAGTAATTCTAACAAATATAAACTACTCGGTAATATATATTGTTTATCTTTTCTATACTTTACCGAGTACCAATAATTAAACTTAGTGTTAACCGACCAATCCAGTATCACTAATGTGTAAAGAAAAATATCAATGCAATAAAAGAAATACAAATTTGACACATAGATTTCAACGTGGAAACCCTGTTAAGAGAAAAACCACTTGGGACCAGTAACTTGTATTTTTTACTCTTCTGAAGTGAGCTCGGCATAGAGCCAACCCTAATAAAGGTTACAACACACTATTAAGTGTGACCTTGTTAGAGGATTTAAAACTAATAGTTTGTCTTTTTACCTAGCACTCACTATGCTGTCAACAAGAAAACCTTTTGATACTCTTGAGTATCTCAATACAATAAGGACTGTTAAATCCCACTCGGTTAATAGATTTTCTGAATCAATGGTTAAACTGATACAGTAAATGATCTGTTCAAAATACAAATTTAACTTGCAGATATTCAAATCTATTGTTAGTCCAATAATACCTCTCTGATCAATATGCTCTTTAATTCCTTTGCTCTCTTTCTTTCTTCTGCTCGGTGAATGCTCTGTCCTCTATTGCTCGGTGTCTGCAGAATTCCTTGGCTCTGTTCTTAAGCCTGTATGATCTGATATGCATGAAGACTTCTATCTCCACCAGAATTATACTCAGCATTCCTCTCTTGCTAATGAATTATTTATCTCTTTATATAGACATGATTAGCCACTCAATCTCCTTTTTTTGTCATAGATCACTTCTTGATCCATAAAAATCACCATGCTTTCTTTATCACGTAAAGCTTTGCTTTAGTTTTATTTAGGAAATCTCTCCTTGATAACTGGGAATAAAACGTGCTTTAAATCTCTTTCCTTACTTTAGTTTAACTGATCGTTGAAAATAAAGAAATCAATTAGTTAACCCTAAATATAGCTCTGTTATCTAAGTAGTTTTGTTATTCTTTAACTTCAGTTCTGGTCAGTCATCAACTCCAGTTAGCTCGGTCATTGACTTCAGTTATGCTAGGTGAATAACTCTTGCTCGGTAACACTTGCCTGGTTACTATGGTGCTCGATATACACTGTGAACTGCTCAGTGTTCACTATCGGTTGGTGTGCACTATCCATCAGTGTTTATTGTCTCTCCGTGTATACAAAACTTTTATATTTTATCGACCACATAAAATTTGTATCTTCGGTCTCTTAAAGTTTATGATAATATGTGTATGAATAATCAGATTATATCAAGTCGACATCAATAACAATACAATACATTAACTGATTTAATGTCTTGCATTTACTTTTGCAGCTCCGTGATCATCAACTTATCATCTTCAAACATTCAATCAGTTATGGTTTATCACTGTCACCATTATTCTGCAGAAATGGTGGACAATCAAGTGTTTGGATACAACCAATCTCGGTTGAAGGATGTAAAAGGGATGGGAAGGAAGGAAAGGAAATTGATTCCCATCGAATACTTATATAATGTATCCATTTATTAATTTAAAGAGTATTTTTGTGTTACTATTAAAACTATCTTTTGTTCAGTCACAGGTTTGTATTGTTCCCATGAATATTTCTATTGACCTTCTTGATTGAATGGAGAGAAAACCTATTAGAATTATTGTTTAATGGATTAACTCACATTTGAATATGCTCCTAACAAGTTGAGTTGGGTGTTGGATCTCGGAGTTCGATAATGATGGAAAGTATATGCTATCGGTTCAATGGATTCATACCTTAGAAGTATTGTTTTGTCTTTGATGAATTACTCTCATAATGAAACATGGATGGATCAATAAGATCCTAAGAGTTTATTTGGTGTACCAGATAACCTCTACATCATATATGTTTTTAGTTCTCTGTTTTGGATGGTTTTTACACCTTCAGGTTGTAGTTGCTAAGTGACATCACCCTTCTTTTGTTTATGTTTAATATCAAAAGCATTGATCTTTTATTATAATCCACTTCCTTCAACATTACCCTAAATTTTCAAGCACGAAAAAAATTCCTTATTCACTAATTCGGTTACAACTTGTGAATCTCTATCCACCTCATTATATCTTCTATGTATGCCTTTGGATACTTACAACGAGGCCCTCCTATACTTCACTAGTTGATTTTTTGGCTAGGATTTTGTAATCTCTAAAGAACACTAAGAATCTTTAATCACAAAACTTTCATCTACTATACATTGATTGTCTTTTAGAACTCTATCAAATATTGACATTATCCCATCTTTCAATACAAGTCATTAACCTAATAATCATTATTTTTACTCATTCTAAAACCATAAAAAATTAATTATTCAATGATAACTTATATACCTATTAGTTTTATTAATCTAAATCACTTTAAAATAGGTTATATACAATTTATTTAAATAAATTAAATTAACAATATAAAGAAAATCTTGATTTCCATCATTATTCTCTAATTTTATGCAAATCCTTATTTTAACTATAAAGTTTGATTTAGAATCATAACAATAAAATAAGGAAATGAACATTTTAAAAAATAAGGTTAAAAAAACATTAATTATTAAATATGAGATTGGAACAACATGTTTTCATGTTCCATGTATTATTTGTTTTATAGTTTTTGATACCATGAAAAAATGTTGGGTGTGAACTCCATCCTTGCACTAAGTCTTTTTTAAGGATCTAGAATGAAGATTTCGACTATAAAGTAAGGTAGGTCGTGGAAATATTGAAATTATGTCTAGAAAAGTTTTGCTCTTATTTAATGAATAAAGTTATACTCAAAAGTTTAGCTTTAAGCAAGCACACTTTAATATCATTTTGAAATTATAGATACCTAACAAACAAATACTATTTGAACTCTTTATATTGTATTGAATAAAGGGGATAGTAAGTGGGAAGCTCCAACTTTACTTGTAATTAAAATAGTAGATTTGGTAAGCTAGGTATTCAATTACGGCATGTGGCTACACCATATTTTTTAGATCTTAGAAAAGAGAAGATTGTTAAAAAAATAAATATAATCTGAACTTCACGTGGACATCTAGAATGAAATTAAAATTTTTGCTTTATTATGATTAGCTTCCAACTCCTTAATTGCAGTATTGGAAATGAGATGCACATGAATGCAAATAAAAATAATCAGTTGTATCAACTTTTAGATATTGGATTGTTGAAACATGGATACCATGCCTTCTTTTTGGTTTGGTTATTTTATTATCGTTTTCTTTAGTTTATGACTACTATGTGAGTGCTATGCTTTTGTTTTAATGTTTTTAAATACATTGAGTCTTAAAAATTTGATTTTTTTTTTAAATATTTTTTTTGGAATGGATTTGAACTTTAATTGTTTCATACATTATTTTAGATTAATTTTATAGGCATATAAATGAGCTTTATATTTTAAAAATTTAATTTCATATTTCAATGAATATTAAGCGATTTTGTATTATACATATACTTTAGTAAAAAGAGAAACATCAACATCAATAGACCTCTAAGAAACTAACATACATTTTTATCTTTCCACAAAGAAAATAGGATTTCCATTGACTTGTTGATTTAGTTGTTTTGTATTGACTATATTTTTATATTCTTCTACGATAAAGAATAGTTTAGAAGATGAAATAGATAATGATGTAATTGACCTTAAATATAGTGAAGAACATTGGAATTTTGGGGCATAGTTAATGATGACAATGTGTTTTTTCTCAACATCTTGCTAGAGCCTAGATTGTAGGAAGCTTCCACTATTCTCTTTTCTATTCAAAGTGAGTCATCAATGGATTTTTTGTTATGCATACAAAAGGGTTTTCTCTCTCAAGCCTCAATTCTTTTGATCAATATTTACAATGAGGAAAAATTTGTGAGTGAGGAGGTTTTGTGTCGCAAGGGCCTTGATTATGATGAGTTTCTATGTAGAGAAGCTTCATATGAGGGCATAGTTTTTCCTTTGTGGTGGTGCCTTATATTGGGTACTCTAGTTCCCTTCCTATCTTATAATTGCTACACAATGGTGTTTTCATTTTATGTTTAGACAAGTATTATTTGAGGTCCTTTAAATTGAGCTTATGATTGGTGGCTTTATCAAGCCTATTGAGGAACATTTTCCTAGTGATGAAGTGTATATTATTTATTTGGTTGATTTTTTTTTCATTAATGCTTCTTATTATTTATGCATGCCTTGGTAAACTATGTCGGAGCATTCGAATGGATTTATGATCCACATCAACCAAAAGTATATTTTGTTTTCAAATTGTTTGAGTTGTGATTTGTTGTTTTGATTTTAGATTTAATTTCTATTTTTGTGTTGATATTTCTTGGCAAGAATAAAATGAAATATCGTTCAATTTATTTCAACATTAGATTTAAAAGGCATATGAGGAAAATAAAACATAGTTGGAAGAGGATTTAACATAGAACAAATAATATAAGAAAGTTCAAAATATTGCATAAAAGGGAATGGGAGGGACCAAGTTTGAAAGGAAAATTGGGGCACTTAAGAAGAAACAAAGTGGTTCATAGTCAAAGATAAGAGAGATTGGAAAGGTGAGAGGGAGATATGAATGTGAGGGGGTGCATGGAAGTTGAAGTGATGAGGGGTTTTGATGTTCAAACCAAAAAAAGAATGCAAGATAGAAAATAAGAGTGGTGTGAAGAGCATCTTGGAGGAAAAGAAGTGAAATTATTGTGCAAGGGAGATTTTAGCTGTAGCATAGGAAAAAGAGGCAAGGTATATGTGTGTTTATTATAGAGGATTAAAAAACAAGAACACTCTCCAAGGAGTACATTGTGCAAAGGGTGGAAGCATTGGGTTTCGTTTGGAATTAAGCAATGATATTTCTAGAAAGATAATAGAGATGAGCCAAAAGTTTGAGAACGAAAAAATACCAATGTAGAATATTGATATTTCTAGAAAGATAATTGAGATGACCAATTGTATGAGATAGTGGGTCCCCTTATCTAATTCCTTTACCTCCAAAAACAAGCTGTAGAAACTCCATTAACCATGACTGAGAAATATACATTTTCCTCACATTCTCTTGTCAAATGAATTAATCTTTCCTTAAAACCCAGTTGTAAAATAAATTTAAATAAAAACATCTATCTTACCCTATCATAAGGTTTATAAGTGTCAAGATTTAGGACCATATATAGCATGTGAAATTTTTCCATAGAGTGGATAAATGTATGAGTGGATATTATAACATCAAGAATTTTTCTTTCGAGAACAAAATCTTTTTGGTTACAGTTAATAAAACCATCCAGAAAGGGTTTAATCCTCTTAAATAAGACTTTAGAGAGGATCTTATATATTATGTTGTAGACACTACTAGCCTAAAATCACTCATATTTTTGTTTTTCTCACCTCTTTGTATTGTCCTTATTGCCAAACACACCAACTATGTTGGTAGTATAATCAGTTTTTGGTAGTTGTTAGTAGTATGTTGGTAGTGTTGGCAAGTGATAGTTTTTGTATGGTATGAGACAATCATGGGTTGTCCTTTATGGAAACACATCTGGTATATGGATCACTCTAAATGAAGTTTAGTTTTGGAGATACAGTCTTCAAAATGACTAAGTATAGAAGCATAAATACAGAGTATAACAGTATTGTTTTGGATAGTGAAGATCGAGTACGACGTTTAATGACTCACAAGCTTAGAGGAAGATACTACATGGAGTATGTATGACCTCCACCGAAGATTAATTTGGTTTTGGTGATGATTATAGAGAGTTAGAGTGATTTGAAGACATGCACAAACAACATAATAGCGTAACAGAGCAGTTGAACAAGTAGCGATGAATCAAGGAGTATGTCATGGAATCCTGACAAGCTAAGTTAGATTATGATTTTGGATAACCTATATTTTGGTTATGTAAGAGATTTGACTTTGTATTTACTCTTTACATTATTAATTCTATTTTGTATTGAGAACCGACTATGTAATAATAACTAAGAGAGTCGACTTGATGATGGTAAAGATATATATATATATATATATATATGAAGACTTTTTTATAAAGTGAAGATATGATATGATGAGATAAGGAAGGATGTGTATGTATGCGAATGGAATATGTGAGAGCAGAGGTTGACAGAGACCATTTAAGAGATATAACTGGAACTATCTAAGCATTGAAGATGCTTGTTTTGTTCATTACTAATAACACTTTGTAACACAAGTTTTGTTGTAAGATTTGTAAGCTCGGTTGGCCCCTAACAGGGTGTTGTATAGCTTTAACAGAGTTGTTATTCCCTTAACAAGGAAATGTACTATGTAATATTCAGCTCCTAACAGGGCTAGGTCTCCTAACATAGAAATTATACTTTAGTGCATGCTTGTGGGTACCATCCCCACCGTGTTTTTCCCTTGCTAGGGCTTCCTCGATAATAAATAATGCGTTATCAGTTCTGTGTTATTTTATTATGTTCTTTTTATTTCTGTAAGCATATGGTTTATTTGGAATTGGTTTAAGATAAATTTAAAGTTCTGTAATACTGATTCACCCCCCCTCTCAGTATTGCTCAATCCTAACAATTGGTATCAGAGCTATTGGCCCTTGAAGAGAAAGTCTAACAACTTAAGGGAGATCAGAATGGATTCAAAAAATTTGCAAGAGAATTTTGAAGTAGCACTTGAAAACCTTGATAAAGAAAAAGCAGAAAATGGTGACTTGAGATTCAATTTAAGAAAAGCTGAGGGATTCATCAAGAAACTAAAGGATCAACTTGAACTTTCTAGAAATCAGAGACAAGATCTTATGGTTTAGATAAAAGAAGATTCAAACAATGATAATTCAGATCAGATAAAGCAACTTGAACAAGAGAATGATACTTTGAAGCTTGAGAATGACACAATGGCTAAAGAGATTCAACAAGAAAAGAATGCTAAGAACAAGACTAAAGAAGCTTTGAAAGATGCTAATATTCTGATGGGACAAATGAAGATTGACCTTGATCATTACAAGAACAAGTATATAGAATTGGAGAAATATAATCAGATCATAAAAGGTGAAATTGTTGAGACAAAGAAACATATTGAGAAACTTTAGATGAGAAATGATTTGATCGATGAATAGAAAGACAGACAAAAACCTAAAGGTGATATGACTGGTATTGGCTTTAATGATGCTGAATGTTCTAAGAATCAAGAACAAAAATATGATGCAAAGATTGGTGGAGAAAAACCTATTCTTGAAGAACCTAAAGAACATATCAGACCTTTCAGAAATAGATGTTTTGGATGTAGCAAGTTTGGACACATGAAGAGAGACTACATAGTTAATACCCCTTTCAAAAAATTTTCTGGTTATTGTTTTAATTGCAATTCATATGGGCACAAGAAAGAAGAATGCAGGAAACCTGATCAATCTAGGTACATACAAGATTACACCAGAGAAGAATCAACAACTAAGATCACATTTTACAAATGTGATCACCTTGGACACATTGCAAGGAATTGTAAGTTGCAATTTAATCATAACAGAAGAGCTCCTATATTCTACAAATGTAACAATCTAGGTCATATAGCAAAGTTTTACATGTATAATTGAGTAAATAACAGAAGAGTACCACCTTCTATAGATACAAAGAAGAATGAAAGTGATACTGGTAAGAGTCTTGCAGAATATAAGAGTGATTTTGACAATTGTTTCAAGAAAGCAGAAGATAACAATAGTGATAAGGTATGGAGAGTCAAAGAGTCTAATTATGTATTGGTTCAGGGAGAGATAGTAGATGCTACTGGATCTTCGCCTAATACTAACAAAGTTGAATCGACCTAAATGGTTGAGCATGGCCTCAGAGTGAGCATTGGATAAGCGCAAAAGATTATATCCAGCCCATAATTCTGAGGATTAAGCTCCAACAAGCGTAGTTTTGATATGTGCAGACATCATATAACTTATATCTATGAGTGCAACATTAGACGATGCATATTGTGTGATCGTGAGATTTATAATTGACTGAATAGTGGATGATGTTAAGTATATTGGGTAATGTTCTTTTTACACTTAATGATGAATATAAGGACATCTAAGATACCTATTTATTCATTATTTGAAGAGCAGCGACCTAAGGAGAACAAATATCAGAGTATCAGACAATCTAATAGCTATATTGTGTGATCGATCGAAGCGGGAATTTGGAATTCAACGTAATTGAGGTATTTACATAATCTACACATACAAAATATATGGATGCACCTTTGATTTATGATGTTGTAGATCAACCTAGATACAAATTCAAGAAACATCCGTTTAAGTCTTGTGAAGACGACCCTGAAGGAGCATTTTTGCAGACATCGTACGACATCTTGCATGTAAAGGATATTAGGGAATAAATTCATTGCAAGTATGATATACTGGTTGTTGATGAAATTTCTATTGAAATGGAGTACATGAAAGATAATGGAAAAATGAAGGATGAAAAAAAACAAAGACGATTTGAGTATTATGAAAATATTGGATCTATATGAGTTCACTGAAGATGAATGGTTCAAAATCTTACTGAGCAGAGTTCATGATTAGTTCATCTAGATAGGAGAACAACCTATAAAGATATGTAGTCAATTGATTCATGAGATAATTGGATTAGGAAACACTAGAGCTATCCATGTGGATGAGAAGAATATAAAGAAACAAGTTGAAACCATAACACATTATAAATGGGATAGGCGAGCTACGACAGTGAATGATATTTTCCTACATGATGTAAGATTGATTGCTATGATACTTGGATACAAATTATACTACAACAGTAGACCTAATTCAGTTTCTTCAGGAGTCATTATGATGGCTTACAAGATGGTAAAGGAAAACACTAAATATAACCTATGCGAGGTTCTGGCACAACAATTCTTGGAAAATGTAAAGTTAATTAAGAAAGATAAATCTAAGACCTTTAGATTTGGATCACTCATAGTTCATATGTACATCCACATTGAGCATAAGTTTCTAGGCATGCACCCTAGAGCATGGAGAGAAGGGATACCCACTAGTATTCAGACATCACAGAGCTACCGAGGGAAAAATAGCACATGGGTTGATGGTGAACTGTTTGGCATGATCAAAATTCTTCAGAGGAAAATGAAAGAAAGAGTTAGAATTCCTAAAGAGTTAGTTGAGAAATACAAAGATACAATTGTTTTCATGGTTAAAACTGATTCTGTATGTTTTGAGGCAGTTATACCTAGAAAGAAATGGTGTTACCCTATGGGTTATTAAGTTAGTTTAGAAGTTCTAACTATGCATATTGAACATGTGTTGGCATCTGAAGAAGATACATCTGAGGAGAGATGGGACACATATGAAGAAAAATTAGCTAAAGTCAGAGAAGTGCAGACTAGAGGTATGAGGAAAAGAAAAGTAGAAAACATTATTGATGAATATGGAGCTAAGGCAGGTTTAACCAAAGAAGAGATGAGAGAAGTAAAGAAGAAGATAATAGAGAGATCTTCTAGGTTGGCAAGCACTGCTACTACAACCCTTCCACCTCCAGAGATTGAGAAGATAGCTAGTCCACCTTCTACAATAATTGATCTAACCACCCCTTCACCACCACTAAATACATTGCAAGAAGAGGTAGTAAAGCTTGTACCTCAGAGAAACACAAGATCCACTAAACCAGATTCACCTCCTAAGGAACAGAGGACTGAAGGAGAAGAGAAGAAATCCAAAGAAGAGACCACAAGTGATAGACATGTATGGAAGCCTAATTTGAAGATGTTGGAGAAGAGAGCTATTGAGAAAGGAAAGCTAGTTTCAGTGAGAAAATACTATGACAGGTATGAGGAATCTGATAAACTAAAGATTGAAGACATAGTAGTAAATCATTTACTTGTTTTCAAGAAGAATCTACTAGAGTTTGAGGGAATTATAGCTGAGGAACTATATGGTAGACTGGAAATAAGAAAACAAATTGCACACATTGAAGATGAGGCTATAAGGAATTAAGCTATTGATGACATGTTGCCAGTAGTTTCAATACAAGAGAGAGAAAGAATACTTAGTGCACTCAAACCCTTGTTGAGAACCAAAGCAAGATTAGTGAAAATTATGGGCAGGAAGTATGAATAATTTTTAGAGGAGACTTAGAAGGCATTAGATCATATACTTATGAGTGATATCCCTATGAATACTCCACCTCCTAAACATACTATGCCTACACCTATAGGAATTGGTGAATTTTCTAAGGAAGCTGAGGTAAGTGTTGAGAAGAGTGAAGATGTCATGCAACCAAATTTCTATGTTTTTGGTGTTCTTGTGACCCTTGACACTTCACTTGATGAGAAAGACCCATTTGGAGGAAATATTGACAACATAGTGGTAGATGAAGTGGAAGAACAAAAAATGGAAGAACAAAAAATGGAAGAACAGAAAGAGGAAGAGTAGAAAGTTGAGTCTGAATAGAGATGTGAGACAAATGCATAAAAAGAAGAAGTGGCAAGAGTTGAGGTAAACCATGAACCTGACACATCTACTACTCTATTGTTGGAAAGTAAGGATAAAACTTTAAGTACTGATGTTGATAGTATGGAAGAGGATGAATTGATGAGACTATCCTTAATCACATTCACAAAATAAAAAGAGAGATTTGAGCAGAAAGGAGATAAAAAGACTAAGGTAATCACTAGAGAAGTCAATAATATGAAAAAAATTCTCCCAGTACCTATTTTATTTCAAGGAAAGTATGAGGCAGAGAATCTGAGTTTGGCACTAGATGATTTTGATAGTCACTATGAGTCTTTAGTGAAGATTGTTTAAGAGAAGGTTGTGAAGAGTTATCAAGAAAAGAAGTTGAAGGAAGTTTTCCAATCTATTTCATGGGACTTGGGCATTATGAGATAAGCTACATCAAAATCCAGAAGTTGTGTCACACATGGAAGGATGCTATACATCCATTGTATAAATCCTATCAGACATGTAAAGAGAAAAAGAGAAGAGACAGTTTTGTGTTGGGACACTTAGTCATTTTTCGCTAAGTGTCGCTGTTAATGCCAAAGGGAGAGGTTTTTGGAAAGTGATATTTTTTGTATGGTATGAGACACTTATGGGTTTTAATTTATGGAAACACATTTGGTATATTGAGCTCTTGGAATGTAGTTCATTTTTGGAGATACAGTCTTCAAAATGACTAAGTACAGAAGTAGATATACAGAGTATAACGGTATTGTTTTGGATAGCGAAGATGAGTACAATGTTTTATGACTCGCGAGCTTAGAAGAAGATATTATGGAGTATTTATGACCTCCACCTAAGATCAATTTGGTCTTGGTGATGATTATAGAGTTAGAGTGATTTGAAGACATGCGCAGACAACAAAACAACGTAACGAAGCAGTTGAACAAGTAGCGATGAATCAAGGAGTATGTCATGGAATCTAGGCAAGATAAGTTGTATTATGGTTTTGGGTAACCTATATTTTGTTTATGTAAGACCGGAGACTTTGTATTTACTCTTTACATTATTAATTCTATTTTTTATTGAGAGCCGACTATGTAATAATAATTAAGAGAGCCAACTTGATGATGATGATGATGATGATGATGATGATGATATATATATATATATGAAGAATTTTTTGTAAATTGAAGATATGATATGATGAGATAAGGAAGGATATGTATGTATGCGAATGGAAGATGCAAGAATAGAGGTTGACAAAGATCATTGAAGAGCTATGACTGAAAATATCTAAGCATTGAAGATGCTTGTTTTGTTCATTACTAAGAACACTTTGTAACAAAAGTTTTGTTGTAAGAGATGTAAGCTTAGTTGGCCCCTAACAGGGTGTTGTATACCTTTAATAGGGTTGTTATTCCTTTAACAAAGAAATGTACTATGTAATATTCAGCTCCTAACAGGGCTAGGTCTCCTAACATGGACATTATACTTTAGTGCATGCTTGTGGGTACCATCCCCACCGGGGTTTTCCCTTGGCCAGGGTTTCCTCGATGATAAATAATGGTGTTATGAGTTCTATGCTATTTTCTTATGTTCTTTTCATTTTTGTAAGCATATGGTTTATTTAATTTAAAGTGTTGTAATACTGATTCATCCCCCTCTCAGTATTATTCAATCCTAACAGGTAGTATGAACAATTTTTTATATGATTATTTTTACATCATCATTGCATCATAAAGATCAATTTATACAATATTGGTGATAATGGCATCATGATCAGGTTGTTCAACTAATATATAGTTTTCTTCAATTTTATTCATCTTCACCTTATATCATGATCAATGTTTCTCAGACAGTTTGATCATATTATATTATATTTTGTGTTACCACATATATTGTATTGTTCAACTTTGATCATTATTCAATGGTCTTCATATATCATTTTTAATCATTTACCTACCATTTAGTTGCTACCATTCAATTGATACATATATACATTGGCTATTAGGATATGTATTGACTATATGTCATGATTAGTAGCACATTGAAGTTTCATTTTCTGATTGATCCATATTAGGATCTTGGAATGTAGGTTTAGGTGTTAAAAACATTGGTCAATTTTGTGACCATGACATAACTATAAGTTTTGATGCTAGGAAGGCCTTTTGGCGGGATCCCTAGCCATCCTCCTTTATGTAGCCTTCAACATGAATAAAAGTTTGTGACAAAATGTCACATATATCAGAATTAATGGGTATTAATTTTATCGATTAAGGGAAAAGGTAAAAAGATATTTTTAGTTACTCCATTTTGGTGCTTTCATAGTTAAAAAATGTGGTAATATGTGAAACCCTAGATCCTTTGAGCTAGGGCATCATTGCCCATGTTAGGGCATGGAAATCATGATAGTTATAGTTTCTGAATGTAGTCGCCATGGTATAAAGAAGGTTATGGAAATTGATCAATAGATTCTAGTAAAAAATTGAAGAGGTGTGAAGCAAAGGAATCACCGATATATTTGGGATATTTTTGGCACATGGTGACTTATAGGTTTTATCATTTTGATTTGTGTTTAATTTTTGGCTAAATGTTTTCTTTGAATGGTTGAGTTCATTTAGATACAGTCATGGGTGTTTTGAAGTGCATATAGTCATGGGTGTTTTGGGTCTTGATAGTTAGGTTTTATATGAAGTTTATGATTTCGAGGAATATATTTGAAAAAGGGGTTTTGTTTGTGGTTAAGTTATGCAATTACACATGAATAGCTTAGTGTAATGAATGTCATACCCACAGTATGAAAATCATTACCCATATTACATTTGGCCATGTGATTTCATTAAACCCTAATCTCATTTTTGTTACATACTTTCATCAGTATCAGTTACACTCTCATGATGTTAGTTCACATTGCATTATTTTCATTCTTTTAGGTATACTTTGTATTCATACATGGAGCATATTTATCATAGTTACTCCACATTGCATCATTCACTATCATATGGGTCGAATGTTAGTTTTTGTTTTGTTTACCATGCATGTTGTTACTATTAGAGTAAAGAATTAATTTAATTACCTTCATTAAATTAACTTTACTACCTCTTAAGATTTTACTTTATGTACTTGCATTACTCATTTAATAATTAAATCTAATTATTAAATGCCTATTTACCTATTAGGGTTTCCTATTAGGTTTTATGATCTCCTTCTATAAGGATTGATACTTTGTATATTTTTATTTATTCTTTTAGCTAATAATAAACTTTCACATTGTTAGAGAAAAACCCTTGTTTGTTTCCTACAATTTCTTCCTTGTGACAGGTTTTTGCATGCAGGTTTCTTGGGCTTAATTGATTTGTTTTTCATCAAATATTACATGGAATCAGAGCTGGATCTGTTGTGGCATGTTCATGTTTGAAAAGAAAGAGGAGAAAGGGTTTGATAGAAGAAATTTGGGATTTTTTGGCTAATTTGAGAGGTTTTGGTTGTAGTTTTTAGATCTAATATTCTTTGTAGAACGTTATTTTTTGTTTCTTTTTTTCTTGCAAAAAAGGAAAAAATATATAACACTTTTTATAGGCGCATGCATGTGAAAGGGAATTTTTTTGGGTGTCCTTCCCAGTGCTATTTATAGTGTTTACCTTCTCGGTGCCATTTACCAGACCTGCACCTTATTCCTCTGACCATCGTGCATGAGCTGACGTGTGCATTGGTAGATCTGAAAAGGCAAAACTTCAAACCCCTGTGAGCACCGTACTTTGACTTGCAAGATTTTTTACCTATGATTTCTATCCAGATCTATGGTTATTTTCATCAGAAAAATTCAAAGGTACACATGATACTCATTTGAATATTTTTCTCTCTCTCATTGTAAGCAATCTTTTCCAGCTTCTAGGATTCAATTTATTGAATTATGGGTGGGTGTTTTATTTTTTGTTTTCTATAATTTACTTTAGTAAACTTGAAATTATATCAAAGCGAGACCTCTTCTAAAAATATGGCTGAGACCTCTTCTTTTCTAGAACTTCTAACCCCTCATAACTATCACACATGGAAATCCATGATGACACAACTTCTCTAGTCAAAAGGGTTAGGGTCTTGTTTAGATGCAGTGCAACCAGTTTTACAGAGGCCTTTCGAGGTCATGCAACACAAGAAAAAGAAGGATGAGGCAATGGGGTTGATTACTTTACATGTATTAGATAGTCTACAGTTTCATCTTGATGGATGCAATACCCCTCTAGCTATGTGGACCTAGCTTAACGACTTGTTTGATATAGTGAATGAGTTTAGGGAACTTCAGATTGAGGTAGATCTTACCTCTCTTGTATGAGTTCATAAATATTATAACTAATCTAAGTCCTCACAGGTTCCCTAACACCGCTATTAAAGAAACATAATCTAATCTATTCATTTACCCATTAAGGCATTGATTGATTAATATAAGTTTGCAATTCATTCCTTTACTCTTAACATTAAGTTACATGTATAATATTACCATCAATCCTAATATTATACATGTAACTTAATGTTAAGAGTAAAGGAATGAATTGCAAACTTATATTAATCAATCAATGCCTTAATTGGTAAATGAATAGATTAGATTATGTTTCTTTAATAGCGATGTTAGGGAACCTATGAGGAATTAGATTAGTTATAATATTTTGTTGAAAAAAATAAATTATATCACATCTTGTAGTAGTTAGTTGGCTTTTCTTCCTGGGTTCCCTGGCGGGGCATGACATGTCTTGTTTAGATGCAGTGAAACCAGTTTTACAGAGGCATTTTGAGGTCATGCAACACAAGAAAAAGAAGGATGAGGCAATGGGGTTGATTTCTTTACATGTATTAGATAGTCTACAGTTTCATCTTGATGGATGCAATACTCCTCTAGCTATGTGGACCCAGCTTAACAACTTGTTTGATATAGTAAATGAGTTCAGGGCACTTCAGATTGAGGTAGATCTTACCTCTCTTGTACAAGATCATTTTCCATCCATTGAGGAATTCTTGATGAAGTTAAAGTAGTAGATGTGTTTATTAAAGGGATGTGGAAAGACTAAGACTAACACAGAGTGCATCTACCTGATTTTGTCAAATCTTCAGGGAAAATTTTAGATTTTCTCCTCTACCTTCCACTCTACCATGGATGCATTCAGTTAGTGATTATAGATGCCCACTTTTGAGGTGTTCTATGATCAGTTTACTAGAGATCAGGCCAAGCTCACACAGTTGGATTCTTTATCTAGAACTAAGAACCAAGCTTTGGTTGCTCAAACTTCTAAGGGGACATAGAAGAAGAAGCCCAAAATATATTTATTTGGCAGTGAGCATTCCTCCAAGCCACCTTAGAAATTAGAGTAAGAAATCCACTCATAATGGTAAATCTTCTAAGTTTGGTGAGTCTTCCTCCAAGACTAAGAATTTTACTTGTGAAACTTGCAGTTTTTTTGGCAAGGAAGGGAATCCAGTTTCCAGGTGTTGGAAATGTCTTGAGGCTCTAGAGGAATCCTTGCAACAACATAGTATTTCTTCTCCACAACCTTCACCTACTCCCATAGGTAAATTCGATGCTCTTTCTCCATGAGCATTATCTTCCACTGCTACATGGATCATTGATTCAGGTGCTTCACACCATATGACACACACACCTAGTGTGGTTACCTCACTTTCTTAGAGTGCTACTACATAGATCACAGTTCGTGACTTAGCACAAATTTTAGTTACAGGTTCTGGTAATATTTCATTAGATGGTGGCTCTCTACACGATGTTCTTTTAGTTCCTGTCATTTCTACGAACCTCCTGTCTGTCTATCAGATTTTTCATTCTGGTTCTGGTAAGATAGTTGAGTTCTCACCACATGATGTAATTATTCAAGACCTCCACGATCTTGATTTGGTTTTTTCTACTGGGAGTGTTGATTCAGAGTCTCACTTATACAGGTTTGATGACTTTGATAGCTCTAATTGTACATGTGTTTCTCTTGTTGCTCATGCAAACACAATGAGAAAGCTTTGGCATGAGAATTTTGGCCATGTCAACTACAGATATCTCCAACATATGAGTACATAGGAGTTAGTGATTGGGCTTCCTCATATCTTTTTTATAGTGATGGTGTTTGTCGAGATTTTACACTTGGAAAACATCATAGAGATCCTTTTCCAACATGTAGATCCTCACGTGATAAGGCACCATTAGAGTTGATACATAGTGATCTCATGTCATTTCCCACTCCTTTTTTTGGTTCTCATTATGTGCTCACCTTTATTGATGGCTTCTCCAGATGCACATGCATGTACTTCTTGAAGTACAAGTATGATGTCTTTGATTCATTTCGAGTCTTTAAGACATTTATGGAGAAGTAGTCTGGTCTTTCTGTCAAGCAGATAGACAATGATAATCAGGGGAATATGTAAATTAGTATTTTCATGGTTTTTGCACTGAGCAGGGTATATTGTATTAGCTGTCAGTTCCCCATAATCCTTGGTAGAATGGAGTTGCTGAGAGAAAGAACAAAACCTTGCGGGAGATGGCCAATTGTATGATACAATCTTGAAACATGAAGCCCTTTTTTGGGTAGAGGTAGTAAATTGTGCCAACTACATTCAAAATTGGATGCCTCATAAGGCATTACAACATTTGACTCCTGAGGAGGATTGGTCCCATGTCAAGCCTGATGTTTCTACATTTCAATTGCTTGGTAGTGAGGCCTAGGCATTTATTCCAGATGCTTAGAGGAAATCCATGCAGAGGAAGAGTCGACCACTCATATTTGTTAGCTATTGTGAGGATACAAAGGCATATAGGTTGTTTGATCCTGATTCTAGAGAGGTCTTGTTTTGGTGAGATGTCCAGTTTGATGAGTGCTATTCTTAGATGGAGCCTCTATCACCATCTTCTCCCTCATTTCCTAGTACTTCCTCTTCTCCTCTTTAGGATTCTATATCCTCTGAGGATTATTTAGATGATGATCCACCTTCTCCTCATCCACCAGATATTATGTGAGTGCCCAAGTGGGCTCATGATATTATCATTGTTGTTGGTTCTTGGGTAGGAGATCCTTCAAATACTCGTCATACTTGTGCTTAGCAATTTGGTACTAGTTTTTTGAGTCATGCTATTTTAGATGATCCTCAGAAGTTTTCAGAGGTGACAGAACATCCTGAGTGGGATAGGGATATGGATGTGGATTACTCTTCTTTGATGAAGAATCATACTTGGGATCTTTGTACTCTTCTGAAAGGAAGAAAGCTGGTTTAGTGCAAGTGGGTGTACCATACCAAGTATGCTGCATATGGTTCTATTGATTGGTATAAGGAACATCTTGTTACAAAGGGATTTTCATAGGTGGAGGGTATTTATTACTCTGAGACCTTTGCTCATGTCTCCAAGATTAATTCTATTTGCCCGGTACTTTCTCTTGCAGCTTCACAGGGTTGGACATTGTATCAGCTGGATGTGAAGAGTGCATTCTTGCATGTGGATCTACATGATGAGATCTGTATGGAGTAGCCTCAAGGTTTTGTGCAGTACTCTTCTCTTGTGTGTAGACTTTGGAGGTCATTATATGGTTTCAAACAAGCCCCTCAGGCTTGGTATGAGAAGATGGACCCTTTCTTGCTAGCCTCACACTTCACCCATTTTTATTCTGATCCTACAATGTACATTCAACATCATGGGGCTGATCTTGTGATACTTGTGTTGTATGTTGATTATCTCATCATCACAAGTAGCTCATCTTCTATGATTCAGAGTGTTCAAAGAGCATTGATGGAGAAGTTTGAGATGATAGATCTTGGACTTCTGCACTACTTTTTGGGCCTACAAGTTATTCAATCTTCAAATGGGATTTCCATACATGAGCATAAGTATTCTCTTGACATGCTTTAGAGATTCAACATGCTTGATTGCAAGCCTGCTCCCACACCTTTGCAGTCAGGTGTTATTTTTTCTACCACTTGCTCTACTCCTTCAGTAGACTCCACCTTATACAGGCAGCTTGTGGGTAGTTTTTGTACCTCACACAAACTCATCCTGACATTTCCTTTGTGGTTGGTATTGTCTCTCGATTCTCCCATGATCCTCATGAGAGTCATTAGAAAGTTTCCAAACGTATTTTGAGGTACATTCGGGGCACTACTTCATATGGCATTCACTATACATCAGGAGCTCCTCACATTGTTGGTTTCACAGACACTAATTGGGGTCGTGATATAGATGGTCAGAAGTCTACTTATGGATTTTTTTTCTATCTTGGTTCTTCTCCTATCACAAGGTCTTGCAAGAAGCAGACTGCTACTTCATTATCATCTACAAAGGCAGAGTATCAAGCAACTATGCTAGCTAGTCAGGAGGTTTTATGGCTTCGACAATTGATGACAAAGTTTCAATTTCCTCCTAATAGTCCCACTCTTCTTTGGTGTGACAATCAGAGTGTGATTCATATTTCCCACAACCCAGTTGAGCATCAGTGGACCAAGCACATTAAGATACATATGCATTTCATCAGGCAGCTGATACAGGATGGTTCTCTCAGTTTGGAGTATGTTCCCACTTTGCAGTAGGTTGCTGACATCTTCACTAAGCCTTTTGCATCCCCACAGTATCTTTAGCTTCTTTCTATGCTTGGGGTGAAGGAAGTTGTCCTTGGGGGGTCTCAGTGAGGCCTACCTTCTTTTTTTCCGCTTTCCGCATCTTTCTATCTCTTTTTGGAGGAGGGTTTTTCCCATGTGGTTTTGCATGTTTCTCTATTTCATAGAGATTTGGTTATGATTGGGTACCTCACCATGCCATGTTACCAGGACAAAAATTTTCTTTCAGTATTGTTCCTTTGCTTCTTTCTTACATTGTTTGTAGATGCATTGTTGCTCATCTTAAGGGGGGGTGTTAGAGTAAAGAATTAGTTTAATTACCTTGATTAAATTAACTTTACTACCTCTTAAGATTTTACTTTATGAACTTGCATTAGTCATTTAATAATTAAATCTAATTATTAAATACCTATTTACCTATTAGGGTTTCCTATTAGGTTTTATGATCTCCTTGTATAAGGATTGATCCTTTGTATATTTTTATTCATTCGTTTGGCTGATAATAAACTCACATTGTCAGAGAAAAACCCTTGTTTGTTTCCTACAAATTTCTTCCTTGTGACAGGTTTTTGGATGCAGGTTTCTTGGGATTAATAGATTTGTTTTTCATCAAATCTTATAGTTACACTTGAGGTTATGGTGTATTAACACTGCACATGCACGAGCCCAAGTGTGTATTGAGGACAATTACATCTATTTTATGTATTTATGGAATAGAGTATGTGCCAGTTGAATATAGTTTCAAGGCTAATCAGAGTTTAGAAAAAGATTAATAACTTCAGTATTTTGATTCGAAAGATATATTAGTTATTCGTGATGCATATCATATAAGAGTTGAAATTAAATACAATTCAATTAATTTAAACAGGGATTAAAAATAAATTCATTGAATTATATTTTTTCAAAATAATCATAGATGATTATATTATTGAAATAGATATATAACACTTTTAAAATTGTGACAGAGATATCATTATTGTTTTAAAGAGATGTAATTTGTTGATGGAAACACAAATGCATGATATGATACATGAGGATATCAGGTAAAGAGAAACAGTTTGAAATTAGTTTGATATCAATTTTTGAAAATCACTTTTTCATTGTTGCTTATATGTTGAACAGAGGCATATTATCTTAGTGATGTAGACATGGAGAGTATATTGGGTTTTGATTGATCATATTTGTATTATTGCGCACAAAATTTTTATTGGAAATCCCTTATTGGTATAGGGTCTATGATTCTATGATATTCATTGTTAGATACAAAGACATGTATTGTATTTAATGATGTATAGGATAGAATTATAGGGTCTACACGAAAATCATATTTTATAATCTTTGTATGTAAGAAAGTTGAAAAGAGTTGTAAAATACAGTTAGGCATAAAAGACTATCATTGAGATGGCACTTGTCAGTGAGACAAATTTGTAGCTAGTGGGGTGATATAAAAGTTTTTCAGAATAATCCAATCAAGCATTTCGAGTGGTTTTATTCCCCAGAGTGTTTCCACTCGGGAAATATCTTGTGTTATACCTTTATGTGCATGTATTGTCTCTATCTTACTATTCCATTTGTCTCATTTAAATGGTATATGAATTTGGCATTAAAATTGATACTTGTTTTTTTATTATACCACTGATTCACCCCCCCTTCTCAGTGATATTTTACTCCAACACTTATAAGGTTATTGAGTTTTAAGAATTAAATTAGTGAAAGTGTTGTTAATATTTTTTAGCAGCTTACAAGTTTTAAATAAATCATTGGTTTCCACAGTGACATCATATCCCACAATATTCTAGAATTCCTAGAAGAAGGTAGAATGAAATTTGTCTGGACCTGGCACTTTAAAAGAACCCTTAGAGAAGGCAATAGTGTGCACTTCCTCCTCAGTAACCAAAGCAATAATTTGATCATTGTTAGTTGGCCTAATGGAATGTGGGAGGAAATTTAAAAAAAAATTATGTAGGGCATGTGAATCACTTCCATAATCCTTACTATAAGAATGTTTGAAATAGTCCACAACCAATTCTTCAAATTGAGATTCCTCATTGATATCTTGATTCAAATCATTTTTAAAGATCTATATAGTATTCCTCTTCCTATGTATACTTTATGATATGTGGAAAAGGACCGAGTTCATGTCACCTTCTTTCAACCATTGCACTCTTGATATTTGCTTCTAGTAAATTTATTCCTTCCCTAGATTATCTTTCCACTTCTTCCTCAATTTTTATTATTCATAATGTGACATCTAAGAGTAAAATCCTTTAGAATTTAAATTTTGTATTGATTCCATATTTTTAGCTTATATCCTTTTTGGGTTGAGAATATCCCAAACTGTAGATTTATTCCATCCTTTGACTTGCTTTCTAATTAGATCCAACTTTTGAGACACCCTATACATTACAAAGCCTTGGAAAAGTGTATTCCACCAATTTTGAAAGCATCCTCTAAAGTTTTGGTGAGAAAAAAACATAAGATCATAACAGAAGGGAATAGGTCTAGTCAAAGGGTTGTCAATCAAATTTAGGGAAACTAGATTATGATTTGAAATTGTTGTTGGAAGAGCTCTAAGTGTAGCATTACATCCAATTTCCCTTCTGGCTGAACCCAATAATCTATCTAGGTTAACTTGAATTAGGTTATTCCCTTTCCTATTTTTTGACCAAGCGAAAGGTTGACCCATGAGCTCGATATAAAAAATCTTAGTCTTGTTGATGAAGTCTGACAAATATTCCATGTTATTAGTGTAGTCCATCAAACCTACCNCCCCCCCCCCCCCCCCCCCCCCAATTTTTTCAAAAGGGAACAAGTGAGAGTTAAAACATTTATCCACCATCCAAAGGTATTCCATGTCATCCAATATAACAATAGAAATCTCATTCCAAACCTTGTTACACCCAGAATGAGTATTAGGAGAATACACATTGAATAAGTACCATACATAGTTAACCATAGTAAAAGTAACATGTAGGTAATTAGGAGAAAATAAATAGATATCTTCTTTCAGTTTATTATGATTCCAAATTTTAACCACTCCCCCTTAGGCTCTATTAGCATCACTTATGAAGAAGGAGGAGCCTGACCAAATTCTATTTGCTTTACTGTTAAATTGTGTGTAGTAATTTTTACTTTTTGTAATATAAAATAATGTCCACTTTTATTTCCAAAATATAGTTTCTCAACGCATATTTCTTCTGAGGACTATTTAACCCTCTTATGCTCCATGAAAGAAACTTCATATTGTAAATTTGGTGGTCGTGTCCAAGGCCTTTTTGCTACCATTATAAATTTACCTTGTCATCTCCTTCTACCTTGAGAATCTTGTTAGTAATAACTTAGAGGGGGGAGGGGGGGGGGGGGGAATCAGTGGNAGGGGGGAGGGGGGGGGGGGTGAATCAGTGGCCTCAAAAATTTATCCTTCAAACTTAACCACCAATCAATAAATCTTAGATTATTATGTCCCTACAAGATGCATGCCATGAAATATGAATAATAATTAACTGTCTATCAGTTTCCTCTGTCAATCCTTATTCTTTCTTGATTACCGATAAGCAATATAACTATTTACCGAAACTCAATAAATACAAAGAGTATACCGATCAATCCAGAGTTATCTATGTAAGATGCAAAAAAGTAAAGAAATGAATCATACACACATAACACATGAATTTTAACATGGAAACCCTATTAAGGGAAAAACCACTGGGACTGGTACCCCGAATTTTCACTCTTTTGAAGTGAGCTCTGTTAGGAGCCAACTCTGTTAAAGGTTACAAACCCACTGTTAAGTGTGACCTTGTTAGAGGATTTTATACATAGAGGTTGTCACTTACTATAAGACATCTATTGCTACCATCCTTGAATCAGCCCCCTTCTTAGACTGTCAATAGGTATCAAGCAAGTCCAATGCTACTTTCATGAATCAACCATTTTGGCACTCCTTGAGATGTACCTCAATATATAGAAGACTTTTAAGTCCTTCTTAGTTAAGAGACTTGATGCTTCAATGGTTAAACTGAAACACTATGACTTGTTCAAATTGCAACTTGAATTGTATATTTTCAGATCTATTTAAGTACATTACCCCTCTGACCAATGTATCGATTCAATCCTTGTGCTCCACACTTTCTACTCTGTGATGTTGTGCTCACTATTCGTCGGTGTCTGCAAAATTCCTTAGCTCTCCTTTAGCTTGTTTGATCAGTGTTGCCCCACCTTTGGTCTTTATACCTTAAGACAAAAGTGGATGTTTAATGTGTAGTAGAAGTCTTGAAAGTTTCATGTGAGTCTAGAGTCTAAGTCTAGAGATCCCTTTAAGCTAGAAGGCCTTTATCAGATTTCCCAAATTTCACTTCTCCTTCGCAAGCCAGGGGAAATCTATGTCTGAGATCATGTTTTTAATGGGTAGGTTAAGCTCCTAATCTAGTAAAGGCTGTGGTTTGAAAGATTCTAACCTCAGTCTTAGGTACAGAGGAAATTTTTTTCCGCATAACTTCATTTTGCAACATTGGCAGGAAATCAAATTTTAGCTTCTCCATGGCTGAAAATCACCTGCAGAGTGTGTTTTCTGTAATTGACAGACTTAAGAGTATTAGGGGCAAATAAAGATGGAAAATGGGAAAGTCAGGAACAAGAAAACTTTGAGCACTCGGATCGAGCCTATGGGAAACAAAATAAATAATCAAGGAAAGAAAGATTCATGGAGCTAGCTTATAGGCGAAAAAGTGGAAAATTGCTTCTCTGCTACTCCTACAGGCAGGTTTCGACTCACGGAGTGCATTTTCTGCCAAACTATCAATGTGGAGGAATTTTGAGGAAAAATCTATCTCATGAGGAATCTAGTATATAAAGAAGGCTGATGAAATCAAAATATATCATTTTTGGCACCCCTATAGGCAAGATTTCTACTTTGGAAGATTTTCAAACAGACAGCATTACAAAAGTATTTCTCTGCCCAAAGGAGAAGCGGAAAAGTAATTTCCTGCTGCTTTGAGAAAGTTACCGTTACGGTTACTAAAGTGAAAATATGTTTCCTAACGACATGTAGAGAAAAGTAATTAATTCAAATAAAGATATTTTACTTCACAACGAACTTCTTGATTAATGTAGGGATCTTTTCATTTGTGTGGCATGGGAAGTTGGCCGTTAAATGGTAAGAATTCAAAATGTATAAAATTAGTTGAATATTTTGAACAAGAACCACCATTTGTTCACCAAATTATTTGAATTCGAAGCCTCTAAGATCAGTTTTTCATTGTCTTTGCATCTTGAAGAGAAATTTGTAATCCCTGGATTAAATAATACTCACATGGCTTCCTGATTTATGGGATTCGATGGGATGAACGACATCATTTCTGACTGGCAGAAAATCTCAAATACCTCATTGAAGTTCTTTGATATGCAGAACTTCTAGAATAGATTTAGGGAGGATCAGATGCATCCTATTACAAAAAAGCTTAAGGAGAGCGGGTTAGACAAAGGCATCGATTTTCCTGTGGTGGTTCAAGCTCTTGAATTGGTTCGGGAATGTATAGCTCGATACAACCTAGACACCAAGAAGATTCTTCTACCTAACAACATGGTGGTCCTCTCTATTGATAGAGAGTCCATCCAGAATTCCCTCAGTATTCTAGAACAAATGGAATACTCTAAAATGACTTTCAGTTGGGCAGTCTCTGAATATTTAGTGAAGAGACCTATATGCAAGAGAGAGATCATGAAGTTGTGGTTTAAAGAACCAAAGAGTGCCAAGGGCAAGTTGCCCAAAAAATTATTTGGTGCAAACCTGAAGCCAGAGACCATGGATATTCTGGTATTACTTCAGAGGATTAGAGGTGAGAGAAAAGCCCTTAACTTTGTTGAGCAGCATTTCTTCCTAGTTCAAATAATCTGCTCCTAGCATCACTTCATTGATTGGGCCCTTATAGTGATCAAGAATCTCTCGAATGCCCTCAATAGAGCCAAGCGCCAAAATGAATTCTATATGTCTTCGGTCCTTCTGTATATTCTGGCTATGATTCAAATTTGGGCAGTGCTTGCTAGGTTAGAGGAATTTCTAGATGATGTAAAAAGCTATGAGTTTTTCCCTTCTTTGCAACTATAAAATAGTTATGCTGATTATCTCATAGTAAATGGTGCCTTTACAATGAGACTGTGTACGGAACTAAAAGGTTGTCCGGAGAGAATATTTTCTCCTGAAGCCATGGCTTCTATAAGTAAATTTGGATGCTATTTTATTCAGTTCGGGGATTTCTCATATCTTCGTCATGCAGGTTATGATGACTTTCCTTTGAAGCTGCCCAGGTACCCTACTGACATGATCATACTGATTGAGGGGATGAGGTAGGTGTTCCAAGAGAATCTAATTTGTGCCGAGGCCAAAACTAAAGGCTATGAATTCCCAATGACCATCAGAGCTTACAATTGTGAGTCTTGGTCGGAGGTGAAGAATGTTCTTAAGACATTCTCGAAGAGGTTTTCTTTGGAAACCTATGATGTTCTAAGGCCACAATATGATCTAGTCAATTATGCCAGAGATGTCTTGTAGATGAGTCAGGCAATTCACCATGTACCTGATATTGAAGACTATTGGGCTAATTGCAGTGACAACTTGGAGAGCAGGGAGAGATTCTACGCCTAGTTAACCATTGAACAGATCAAAAGGTTCAATCTTGACATTGTAGTAGAGGGGCTAGAAGATGATGGAAATCAACTGTACGATGATACATATCTGGAGAAGATAAAGTTCACCCCTATCAGCTATGAGCCTATGCTGGATCAAGACATAAGTGACTTGCAGGATTTGATGGGGGGGATTTACAAAAGAATAGTACAATGGGTTGAATGGACTGCAGGCCAAAGGAAAAGGTCAAAAAGGAATCCTCCCACTCAGCAAACCCCGACAAAGGATACTTCTGGTGCTGCAACCACTTCATCAGTAACCATCCCAATAGTTGCAAAAGGATCAACTCAATCATCGGGAGGAGGCGATGAACCCCCTGAGAAGTCCATCCCATTAGAGAAGACCTATGGAGAGGGCCCTATTCTAGATATTGGAGCCACTGTAGAAGCAGTCTTGACAGACCCAATCAAGTCCACAACCGAGCTCCCTAAAGCTACAGAGTCCAAGAGCCAGCTAGAGCTATTGCTGTCGATACTCAAGCTAGGACCTCGACTCAAGAAACTCCAAGATGGGTATCCCCTGTCATAGTTGAAGTAGGAGAGGATAGCCCTAGTACCTCTGCTACAAAATCAGATTAAGGGGGTGGGGAGCAACAGGAGGTTGCTCAAGTTTTTAAATTAATCTCCTCTTCACCCACTTCAGTGAATCCATTCACTTCCTGACCTAAAGCCACTCCTCTGCTTATAAGGAATTTGTTCATTGAAGAGTTGGTTTCTGCCAACAAAGTTACCAGCATAGAGTCATGGATAGAAAACAATCTAGAGTGCAAAAAGAAGAGAGTGGGGGAAGGAAATCCCACCAAAGACACTCTATCATGGGCCCTTCAACCCAAGGCCACTACAAGCAAGCAGAAGAAAGTGAAGATGATGTCTACTCTGGGTCGTGATCCTAAGACTGGGTATTTCACCATGGAAGTAGCTAAGCCCACTAAGGAGGGTAGACTCAAAGATATGATGGCCTCAAAATTTCAATTATAGTCATTCGATATGGGACTGGCTCGCCATGATACCAAGGTGGACTGGTGGAAATCCACTAATGTAGTGATAGAGGAAGAGGTCAAAGATCTCAAGACTTCCAAAATTTAGCTTAAGGCAAAAGTGGCTCAACTAACCAACTTCATCAGATAGCTCCTCACTCCTATTGCAAGCGCTCCCAACACCCAAACCTCCTTTGATCCCAGTGTTGCGGAGAACCAAGCCATTTTGGCTAAGTTACAAGAAGATCAACATTATGGGCAGATTGGTAAAAGGTTGATTGAGAGGCTCGAATCTGAAGGCCTAGCAATTATTGAACAGCTAGGTAATACTCTTCTAAGGCTGGAAATAGAGAGGAACAACATTGGTAAGAATTTGCAGACTCTCACGGCAGAAAGAGTAAGATGCAAGGAATGCATAGTCATGTTGCGTGTGGTAGTGAAGATGAAGACTAAGGAAGCCCTAAAGGCTAAGATTCTACATAAGGGAGATGAGCCTTTGATTGAATGCCTCCAAAGTTTGGAGTTTAAAATCGAGATGATCATTTGGGCTGAGACAGGGTTACAACAAACAGATGTTAAGGTCCAAGAAGAACAAAGTAAAGATTTTAAACTCCTCTTAGGACTTCATGTAGAATCACAAACTAGCATTCAAGGCAAAGCAATGGTTGGAGTAGTCAACATGCAGAAGTCATTTACAGATTATCTGCATAATTTAGCAGTGCAATCTTCTTCTCATCTAGACAAGGTGCCAGAGCTCTAGCAATTGAGTGGATGCATCTTTAGGGCTATGGAAGAACTGAAATATTAGATAGATGCAATCAAGACTCTAGCCAAAGAACATTCTAGATGGCTCATCCATTACACCAATGTCCATGTCAATAGACATGAAGAGCTCATCCAAGTCATCACTACTATAACCGCCTATAGGGCCAAATTAGATAAGGGGAAGGAAACTGAATCTTAGATATATTCCCCCTTATACTATTTTTGTTAGTTTTGTAATGGATAAACCTTTTGTTATCATTTCTGGTTGGGGAAGTTGAACCATTTCAGTTACCCCTTTTTGTAACGGTCCCATCTGGAACCGTACATGTATTATTTCCAAAATCAATAAAAAGGTTGGCTAAATTTTGGTGTGAGGGATAGCATTTTGCTGAGTCAATTGTGTATGTCTGAATGCCATTTTTTTTAACTCTTCCATTTCATTTCATTTACCTTTCTGTTGAATTCAAATGTTTCTTTTGAGTTAGATTTGCAATCTGTATTCTAACCATAGTTTTGTATTATGATTTGATACAACTAATTAAGGGGAAAATCAGTTGTTATCCTAAGTTTTGGGAATGTTCCTACGATATAGATCGATTCATTATCATTGAATTGTTAATCTTTAGTCTTGCATCTACATTTTTAGTAATCGTTCATGCATTACCAATTTTGGGAGTTAGTCTTATTGATGAGATCTTAGAATTGGCTATATTTAGAGTTGGAGTTACTGCGCCTAAGCTGTTTCCTATCTAGGTTTAGCCTAGTTTACCTCTCCTGCTCTTAGGTCAAGAGCATACCCCTGATAGATTAGGAAAGATTGATATCCATTGCAGATCATTCATATAAGGGAGCTATACCTTGAAATTCAGAGGGAAAATAGGTTTTCAAATAACCTTTTCCCAACTGTTGTATTCAATTGTTCTTAAGCATTTTTGGGTATTTTAGAGTTACATTCAAAAGAGCAATCCATTTACCAACAAATTTTTGGCGACTCTTCTGGGGAGATGAACAATCACTATACTAGAAGCATACAATGAGGAAATATGGTGCTTCCCCATGAAAATATGATCCCTGTACTTCAACCCAATCATGGATTCCAAGAGGATCAAGAAGATCTCATTTCCTCATTAAATACTTTTGTCTGGAGATACAGAAGAAACATCGAACACTATAGAAATGCCAGCCAAGTGCTAGAGCTGGAAGAAGTTAGAGCAGAAGCACTTGAAAGAGCCATCTAGAGAAGAAATTTAAGAAGGGAAGAGTGTGAAGCTAGGCCACAACATTAGGCAAAAATTTGGAGCCTAAAATATTTCTCAGAAGTACCATGAAAGAAGGTAGCATAGACCCAGTCTTTGAGAGACTTGCAGATATTAATTTTGCTCTTCTAGAAGTACCTCATCAAGGAAATAGAACTGCAAGGAGTCATAGCAGACCTTCTTCACCTCCTAAAAAAACCACTCAGTTATCCACCACTTTCCAAGTGTTGACATTGCACGGGGTAGTTTCCCCTCCCGTTATCAATCTAACACCCTACTTACCCCAAGTAGCTATGGCACTTCCTTGGGCTACTGCAGTTGGACCCCTACAATTAGCAGCATACAATCCTCTTCCTTCAGGCTCTAGAAAGAACTTTCCTAAATTTTCTGGAGACGAGAAAGTATCTACAAACAAGAATATTTCCGCATTCTTCACTTCAGTTAACATCCTAGCAGTTTGAGAAGAAGATGTGGTCGTTAGACTATTCATTGAGACTCTCGTCGAAGGTGCTACTAATTGGTTTCACCATTTACCTGATTCTTCTATTACCAATTGGGCTACTATGAGAGCCACCTTCAAAAGAAGGTTTAAGACTGCTGAAGATGAGCATGCCCTATTGACTCAATTGACTTCTATCAAGAATGAACCTTCAATCAGCATGAGGGATTTTATAGCTAAATTTAACAAGCTGATAAATCTTATCCCAGCAGCTGACAGGCCTATGGTGGGAAATTTGAAAATGTTCTTCATAAGTGTTATGCCACCAGACATCAATTATGATCTAAGGAGGGTAAACCCTACAAATTTGGATGCTGCATAGAGAACTACTTTAGAACTTGAGGACCACATGATCTCATCTAGGAAATGGAAAAGAGAGATACAGTCTAGAACCAGTAGTAGCAATACTATGTCATCTGATGAGATGATCCAAAAATTGTCTAATGAATTCACTGCCTTCAAGAGGCAACTTCCCAGATTCAATAATCCTTACCAGCAAAACTTTCAGGAGCAACCTGGAAGACACAATGATGGGAGGAATGCAGAGGGGAAGACATTACAATTAACTACTGCACCAAAGAGGCTAGCTATAGAGGCTCCTCTTAAAAGAGGAAACATGTGTGCCTTCCACTTAACCATGGATCATGATGGAGAAAGCTTCCCTAATGTAGCTCATGCTTGGAAAATGCATCAGACTGACGAGTGGAATGCTGGAGTGTCTAGAGCTGAACCAGATTCATACTCACATGGTGACTCTAAAAACTTATATTTAGAGTATGAGTCAGATTCAGAACAAGAAGCAAAATGTTATGCTACCATAGACGGGACCTCTTATACAGTCTTGACCCAAAGTTAAAAGGATAAAGGCCCTGCCTCGACACCACTTAAAGATAATGAGGCATATACTTCCAATTCAAAGGAGGCCAGTCAAGGACTGAGGATTCCGTAACCAGGTAAGGAACAAAACTCTTTTGACATTATTCAATTCTGTAGAGATTCTAGAATCTAGATTTCTCCCATAGACTATCTTAACTCTAATCCCGTTGAGCTGCAAAAGCTAGTAGATTACTGTAAAGAAGGGAGTCGAGAGTTAAAACAAAATGTCATGACTACCATAGAGAATGAGTCTTTATTTGTAGACCCAGTTGAACAAGGAGAGTCATCCATTTTAGCCACCTTCCCAGGCCAAAATCTTGACCCATTCTATGTGTCATTATATATTAATGGTTGCAGGCTGAGCAATTGTATAATAGACTTCGGAGCCTCAGACAATGTAATGCCATCAACTATGGCCAAAGCTTTAGGACTTACTCTCACTAAAGCCCATGGTAGGTGTTACTCCATGGACTCCAAGCAAGTACCCCTAGTTGGCCAAATTAAGGATGCTCAAGTGGCCCTGGCAGCACATCCTAAGAAGAAGATGTTGCTAACAATCCTTTTTGCTGATGGGAGTTTTTTTAGAGACCTTAGAGGGGAGATAAATTTGGATTGGTCCCAGGCCTTAATCCTAGTAGGAAATAAAAAGATTAAACTGGTCCTAGAAGAGAAGGCTAAGTTTACAGTGTTGAAATCTAATGACCCTAAAGCTCAAATTTTGTATCAAGGATTGGAATTTGGAAATTAAATGTTGTTCATCGATGATCTTGAGGAAGAAGCAAAAACTACCGAAGAGGAAAAACAATTTTTGCTGAAGGAATGCCACCACAAATATGGAATCTTGAATTTGTTGGCAGTTGTGCATCATCAGAATCTGGTATAGGTGTGGTCTTGATATCACCAGATAGAGTATGTGAGCCCATGGCTTATAAATTAGATTTCGGGAACACCAACAAAACTGTCGAGTATGAAGCCCTTCTGTTAGGGATTATCACTACAAAAGAAAAGGGCATGAAGATTCTGAGAGCTCTTGGTGACACTAAGCTAATTGTGTGTCAAATTAAGAATCAATACTCTGTAAAGAATCACAGATTGAAGAACTGTAGAAATAGAGTATGGGAAAAAATAGAAGCACTAGATGCTTTCTTTATTGAATCCGTGCCAAGAGAGTTGAATTCCAAAGCGGACTCCTTGGCTATCTCAGCTTCATTACTACTCCCCCACCCAGAATTCAAAGATAAAAAATGCCAGGTGGAGGTTATATATTGACCATCTGTGCCCGATAAAGTGGAAGATTGGCAAGTTTTTGAATATGACATGAATCTCCTTTTCTTTCTAGAGAGCGATGGTGACTTCCATAAAGATGTCTGTGGAAACCATAAAGGAAACTGCCAAGATGAGAAAAAGAAAGATAAGTTAGATGTTATTCAATTGCAAGGTAATATCATTCTACCCTATTTGGTTACTCTTGAAAAGATCTTCAATAGACATGACACTTTTGTGAAGAAGAAAAGAATCGAAAGGGGGCCTACCACTGGTGAATATGAAGGAATGAATATTGGAACTGAGAAAGATCCCAAGATGATCAACATTGGGAAGTGCTATACTGAAGAAGAAAAGAATGAGGTCAGGAAGCTCTTTCTAGAATACTTAGATGTTTTTTCCTGGAGCTATGAAGATTTGAAAAGTTTTATGAATGGGAAGTTCAAACACCAGATTCCCTTAAAACCTAAGGCTACTCAGTTCAGGCAGAAGCAAAGGAATTACAATCCCAAAGTTGCTGATGAAATATTTAGGGAAGTTGATAAAATGCTCAAAGTAAAGATCATATATCCCATCCATCACTCTACTTGGGTAGAAAACATAGTGCCTGTGAGGAAGAAGAATGGAGAAATAAGGATCTGCGTAGACTTTAGAAATCTAAATCAATCTTCTTTGAAAGACAACTACACCCTTCCCAACATGGATCATCTCTTGCAGATCATGGCTGGAGCCAAAATGATGTCTATGTTAGATGACTTATTGGGGTATAATTAGATAGAATTTGAGAAAGAAGATCAGCATAAAACAACTTTCACTACTCCGTGGGGGACCTTCACATATCACAAAATGCCATTCGGGTTGATCAACACCAGAGCAAATTTTCAGAGAGGTATGGATATTTCTTTTAGTGATATGAAGAAGAAAATCATTGGTATGTATCTGAATGATCTTGTTGTGTTCTCTAAGAAGAGAGTAGATCATATAAATGATCTAAGGAGAGTATTGCAAAGGTGCTGGGAGGACGGGATTTCATTGAATCCCAAGAAATCAGTGTTTTGCGTAATTGAAGGGAAACTGTTGGGTCACATTGTCTCCCAAGAAGGTATAAGGATTAATCCAGAAAGGGTGAGAGCTATTCAGCAACTGAGTTTACCAGTGAACAAAATTGGAGTGAAGTCATTTTTCAGTCAAGTTAACTTTCTCAGGAGATTTGTCCCTGATTTCTCTGAGATTACTAAATACATAGTTGATATGATGAAGGGAAATGTGAATTTCCAGTGGAATGACCCTGGTAAGCAGGCTTTCAAAAGCATCAATAACACCATAGCTAACACCCCAGTATTATGTCACCCAGATTACATGAAAGATTTTGTGATCTACTGTTATTCTTCTGGACATACTCTGTCAGCTATCCTGATGCAAGAGAATGAAGAGGGAATTCAAGCCCCTATCACTTTTATGAGCACACCTCTAAAAAATCACGAGCTGAGATATTCTTAGACTGAAAAGCACACTTTCACGGTGGTAAAGGCTCTTAAGAATTTCAAATTTTATATCCTACATTCCCACTCTCTTGTGTATATGCCTGATATTGCAGTAAAAAGTATTTTGACTCAATAGGATGTGGGGTGTAACAACAGAGGAGCATGGGTAGCTAAAACCCAAGAATATGACATAGAGATAGAGCCCACCAAGTTGGTAAGAGGGAACGCCCTATGCAAGGCAATGGCGGAAAATCAAGCGGATGATGATCCAAAAGCTACACAGTTGGTTTTGGTAGTAAGTATGCAAGACCCATGGTTTGAAAACATTGTGTATTTCTTGACATATGGTGAATGTCCTGAAGGATTAACTTCAAAGAAAAGAAGAGACCTAAAACTGAAAGCTTCTAAATATGTAATCTAGGAGGATAGACTATATAAGAGATCTATCAATGGAACATTCCTCTGATGTGTCGACAAACAACAGCAAGAGAAGTTGTTAAAGGTTTTTCATGATGAAGCTTGCGGAGGACACTTCTCCTCATCAGTCACTGCATTCAAGATTTTGAGACAGTGTTATTACTAGCTAGGAATGTTTAAAGATGCATACCAGTGGGTGGAAAGATTCAAAAAATGAAAGATGTTTACCGGGAAGCCACAGTTAGCAGCGTTAGCCCTCAGACCGGTGATAATTGAAGGACCATTCTAGCAGTGGGGGCTTAATTTTATCAGTCCTATAAATCCTACATCCAGCGTAGGTCATACTTATATAATTATCGCAAATGATGACTTCACGAAATGGGTGGAAGCGAAGGCAACCAAAAGGACTACTTTAGAGGTAGTATGTGAGTTTATCAAAGAAAATATTCTGGTAAGATTTTGTGTGCCTATTAAGTTGGTTATGGATAATGCCGCATACTTTTCTTCTCAAGAAATTACTAAAAAAATTTTTGAGTACGGCATCATGATCAACCATTCTTCTGATTATTTCCCTCAAAGGAACGACCAAGCAGAGTCTAGCAACAAAAATTTGGTGAACATCATGAAAAAGCTCATGGCAAAACAACCAGAGAAGTTGGCATAAAAAAATATATGAAGCCCTCTGGGCGGATAGAGTGACTCCCAAAAGAGCCATTGGTGTATCTCCTTTTGAACTCATCTACGGGGTATAAGCTAGTCTTCCATTGCCATTGGAATTAGCAACTTGCAAACTGAGAATAGTAGTAGAAGATGGCATATATGAAGATGGTTTAGAGAAGAGGATTCTATACCTGAGCAAATTGGAAGAAGAAAGGGAGAAAATGGTTGATCATATCACACGACATCAGATGCATGTAAAGAACCTGTTTGATAAAAAGAGTAGACCCTAGAAATTTTTGGAGGGGAACATTGTGCTATTGTGGGACAAGCGCAGGGCACCCAAAGGTATGCATGGGAAATTCAAAACACTATGGAAAGGACCTTTCAAAATCCATCAGACATTTGAGAAAAATTCTTTCAAATTAACTTATCCAGATGGTGAGGTGCTACCCCTGACATATAATGGTTAGGATTTGAAGCTCTATTAGATCTAAATTGAAAGTAGGTAACCCCTGTATTGTACAATAGTTATGTTTAGTTCCTATTTTTGTTTTCCTAGTTAGGTTTCCCTTCTGCTTTCCTTTCCATGTCTTGCTTTAGTTTTTTTTTGAGCCGCCTTTTGTTGAACTTTGTGAAACCAGAGATTTGAGCTCCTTGCTTGGACATGTGAATGTCCAAGTCCCCAGACAGAGCTAGTTGTTTCCCGACTTTTGGTCTTTATACCTTAAGAAAAAAGTGGATGTTTAATGTGTAGTAGAAGTCTTGAAATTTTCATGTGAGTTTGAAGTCTAAGTCTAGAGATCCCTTTAATCTAGAAGGCCTTAATCAGATTTCCCAAATTTCACTTCTCTTTCGTAAGCCAGGGGAAATCTGTGTCTGAGATCATGTTTTTATTGGGTAGGTTAAGTTCCCAATCTGGTAAAGGCTGTGGTTTGAAAGATTCTAACCTTAGTCTTACGAACAGAGGAAAATTTTTTCCGCATAACTTCATTTTGCATCATTGGTAGGAAATCAAATTTTAGCTTCTCCATGGCGAAAAATCACCTGCGGAGTGTGTTTTCCGCAGTTGACAGACTTAAGAGTATCAAGGGCAAATAAAGATGGAAAATGAGAAATTCAGGAACAAGAAAGATTTGAGCACTCAGATTCAGCCTATGGGAAACAAAAGAAATGATTGAGGAAAGAAAGATTCATGGACTAGCTTATAGGCAGAAAAGTGGAAAATGGCTTCTCTGCTACACCTACAGGCGGGTTTCGACTCGCAAAGTGCGTTTTCTGCCAAACTATCAATGTGAAGGAATTTTGAGGAAAAATCTATCTCATGAGGAATCTATCATATAAAGAAGGCCGATAAAATCAACACATATCATTTTTGGCGCCCCTATAGGCCAGATTTCTCCTTTGGCAGATTTTCAAACAAAGAGCACTACAAAAGTATTTGTCCGCCCAAAGGAGAAGCAGAAAAGTAATTTCCCGCCGCTTCGAGAAAGTTACCGTTACAGTTACTAAAGTGAAAAGATGTTTCCTAACGGCATGTAGAGAAAAGTAATTAATTCAAATAAAGTTGTTTTACTTCATAACGAACTTCTACATTAATGTAGGGGTATTTTCATTCGTGTGGTGTGGGAAGTCGGTCGTTAAATGGTAAGAATTCAAAATGTATAAAATCAGTTGAATATTTTGAACATGAACCACCATTTGTTCACCAAATTGTTTGAATTCAAAGCCTCTAAGATCAGTTGTTCATTATCTCTACATCCAAAAGAGAAATTCATAATCCCTGGAATAAATCATACTCACATGGCTTCCAGATTTATGGGATTCGACAGGATGAACAACATCATCTCTGATTGGCACAAAATCTCAGATACCTCATTGAAGTTCTTTGATATGCAGAACTTCTAGAATAGATTGAGGGCAGAGCAGATGCATCCTATTATAGAAAAGCTTAAGGAGAGAAGGTTAGTCAAAGCCGCCAGTTTTCCTATGACGGTTCAAGCTCCTAAATTGGTCTGGGAATGTATAGCTTGATACAACCCAGACACCAAGAAGATTCTTTTCCCTGAAAACATGGTGCTCCTCTTTATTGATAGAGAGTCCGTCCAGAATTCCCTTTGTATTCAAGAACAAATAGAATACTCTGAAATGACTTTCAGTCAGGCAGTCTCTGAATATTCAGTGAAGAGACCCATATGGAAGAAAGAGATCACGAAGTCATGGTTTAAAGAACCAAAGAGCACCAAGGGAAAGTTTCCCAAAACATTATTCGGTGCAAACTTGAAGCTAGAGATCATGGATATTCTGGTATTACTTCACAGGATTAGAGGTGAGAGCGAAGCCCTTAACTTTGTTGAGAAGCATTTCTTCCTAGTTCAAATAATCTTCTCCCAGCATCACTTCATGTATTGTACCCTTATGGCGAGCGAGAATCTCTTAGATGCCCTCAATAGAGCCAAGCGCTAGAATGAATTCTATATGTCTTCAGTCCTTTTATATATTTTGGCTATGATTCAAATTTGGCCAGGGCTTCCTAGGTTAGAGGAATTTCTAGATGATGTAAAAAGCTATGAGTTTTTCCCTTCTTTGCAACTACAAAATAGTTATGCTAATTATCTCATAGTAAATGACACCTTTATAATGAGACTGTGCAAGGAACTACATGGTTGTCCGGAGAGTATATTTTTTCCTATAGCCATGGCTTTTATAAGTCAATTCAAATGCTATTTTATTCAGTTCAGGGATTTCTCATATCTTCATCTTGCAGGTTTTGATGACTTTCCTTTGAAGCTGCCCAGGTACCCTACTGACATGATCGTGTTGATCAAGGTGATGAGGTAGATGCTCTAGGTGAATTTGATCTATGCTGAGGCCAAAAAGAAATGTTACAAATTCCCAATGACCATCAGATCTTACAGTTGTGCATCTCAGTCGGAGGCGAAGAATGTTCTTAAGACATTCTCAAAGAGGTTTTCTTTGGAAACCTATGATGTTCTAAGGCCACAATATGATCTAGTTAATTATGCCAGAGATGTCTTACAGATGAGTCAGGCAATTCACCATGTACCTGATATTGAAGAATACTAGGCTAATTGTAGTGACAACTTGGAGAGTAGGTAGAGATTCTATGCCTAGTTAACCATTGGACAGATCAAAAGGTTCAATGTTAACATTGCAGTAGAGGGGCTATAAGATGATGGAAATCACCTGTACAATGATACATATCTGGAGAAGATAAAGTTCACCCCTATCAGCTCTGAGCCTATGCTAGATCAAGCCGTAAGTGACTTGCAGGCTCTAATGGGGGGATTTACAAAAGAATAGTACAATGGGTTGAATGGACTGCAGGCTGAAGGAAAATTTCAGAGAGGAAGCCTCCCGCTCAGAAAACCCTAGAAAAGGATACTTCTGGTGCTGCAACCACTTCATTAGCAACCATCCCAATAGCTACAAAAGGATCAACTTAACTGTCGGGAGGAGACAATGAAACCCCTGAGAATTCCATCCCATTAGAGAAGACCTATGGGGAGGGCCCTCTTCCAGATATCAGAACCACTGTAGAAGTAGTCTCGACAGACCTAATCAAGTCCATAGTCGACCTTCATAAAGCTACAGAGTTTGAATGGCCAGCTACAGCTATTGCAGTGGAGACTCAATCCAGGACCTCGAATCAAGAAACTCCAAGGTGGGTATCCCCTGTCATAGTTGAAGTAGGAGAGGATAGCCCTGGTACCTCTACTAAAGAATCTGATAAAGGGGATGGGGAGAAATAGGAGGATGCTCAAGTTGTTAAATTAATCTCCTCTTCACCCACTTCAGTGAATCCATTCACTTCCCAACCTAAATCCACTCCTCTGTTGATAAGGAAGTTATTCATTGAAGAGTTGGTTTCTCCCAACAAAGTTACCAGTGTAGAGTCATGGATAGAAAACACTCTAGAGTGCAAAAGGAAGAGAGTGGGGGAAGGAAATCCCAGCAAAGACACTCTGTCATGGGCCCTTCAACCCAAGGCCACTACAAGCAAGCAGAAGAAAGTGAAGACAATGTCTACTCTGGGTTGTGATCCTGCTACTGGGCATTTCACCATGGAAGTAGCTAAGCCCACTAAGGAGGGAAGAATCAAAGATATGATGGCCTCAGACTTTCAGTTATAGTCATTCAATATGGGACTGGCTTGCCATGATACCAAGGTGGACTGGTGGAAATCCACTAATGTAGTGATAGAGGAAGAGCTCGAAGATCTCAAGACTTCCAAAATTTAGCTTAAGGCATAAGTGGCTCAACTAACTGACTTCATCAGACAACTCCTTACCCCTATTGCAAGTGCTCCCAGCACCCAAACCTCCTTTGATCCTAGTGCTGTGGAGAACCAAGCCATTCTAGCTAAGTTACAAGAAGATCGACATTATGGGCAGATTGGTAAAAGGTGGATTAAGAGGCTCGAATCTGAAGGCCTAGCAATTATTGAACAGCTAGGTAATACTCTTCTAAGGTTGGAAAGAGAGAGGAACAATATTGGTAAGAATTTGCAGACTCTCATGACAGAAAGTGTAAGATGCCAGGAATGCATAGTCATGTTGCATGTGGAAGTGAAGATGAAGACTAAGGAAGCCCTAAAGGCTAAGATTCTATAGAAGGGAGATGAGCCTTTGATCAAATGGCTCCAAAGTCTAGAGTTTAAAATTGAGATGATCATTCAGGCTGAGACAGGGTTACAAAAAATAGATGTTAAGGTCCAAGAAGAACAAAGTAAAGATTTTAAACTCCTCTTAGGACTTCATGTAGAATCACAAACCAGCGGTTAAGGAAAAGAAATGGTTGGAGTAGTCAACATGTAGAAGCCATTCACAGATTATCTGCATAATTTAGCAGAGTAGTCTTCTTCTCATCTAGACAAGGTGCCAGAGCTCCAGCAATTGAGTGGATGCATCTTTAGGGCTATGGAGGAACTAAAAGATCGGACAGATGCGATCAAGACTCTAGCCAAAGAACATTCTAGATGGCTCATCCGTTACACCAATGTCCATGTCAATAGACATGAAGAGTGCATCCAAGTCATCATTGCTGTGACTGCCTATAGGGCCAAATTAGATAAGGGGAAGGAAACTGAATCTTAGATATATTCCCCCTTGTACTATTTTGTTAGTTTTGTAACAGATAAAACTTTGGTTATCATTTCTGGTTGGGGAAGTTGAACCGTTTTAGCTACCCTTTTTTGTAATGGTCCCATCTATAACTCTATATGTATTATTTCCAGAATCAATAAAAAGGTCGGCTAAATTTTGGTGTGAAGGATAGTTTTTTGATGAGTCAATTGTGGATGTCTGAATGCCATTTTTTTAAACTGTTCCATTGCATTTCATTTATCTTTCTGTTGAATTTGAATGTTTCTTTTGAGTTAGATTTGCAATCTGTATTCGAACCAGAGTTCTGTATTATGATTTGATATAGCTAATTAAGGGGAAAATCACTTGTTATCCTATGTTTTGGGAATGTTCCTGCGATATAGATCGATTCATTATCATTGCATTATTAATCTTCAGTCTTGCATCTGCATTTTTAGTAATCATTCATGCATTACCAGTTTTGGGAGTTATTCTGATTGATGAGATCTCAGAATTGGCTAGATTTAGAGTTAGAGTTACTGTACCTAAGCTATTTCCTATCTAGGTTTAGCTTGGTTTATGTCTCCTGCTCTCAGGTCAAGAGAATCCCCCTGATAGATTAGGAAAGTTCAATATCCATTGGAGATCATTCATATAAGGGAGCTGTACCTTAAAATTTAGAGGGAAAATAGGTTTTCAAATAACTTTTTCCCAACTGTTGTATTCAATTGTTCTTAAGCATTTTTGGGTATTTTAGAGTTACATTCAAAAGAACAATCTATTTATCGACAATCAATACTGCATGAAGTTGCTATTCATCAGTTTCTCTTTAGCATCCTCTTTCTATTCACTCCCCTTAATCCCATTCATAAATGAATTAAGCGTGTCTCTTATATAGACATAATATTCAATGTTTCTTGGTTCTTGATTCTTGGCATGATAAATAATCCAACCAATTAGATTTAAAGCATAACTCCTGATTTGTCTCATAGATATCTTCTTTCCAACTATACAAATAATATTTAAATCAATCACTTATCTCTAGTCAAATAAAACAAAGTAGAGAACCATTTAAGTCTATATTTAGCTCTACTAGCTAGAAAATTTGTCATTTTCCGAACTCTCTATTCTGTTGGTCACCACTATAGTTATTTGTTTGTGACAACTGACTAATCCATCAGTGAGACTCCAGTTGGGTTCGTGATCTCCATCTATCGGGCATCATTGGAATTTTAGTCTTTGGGCAACTCTGTATCTTTATTCGTCGGGCACTTTGAGTCTTTAGCTCATTGGGAAACCTTCTGACTTTTCTCGACGGGCATTCTGTGGTTTTTCTTCATCAAGAAACACTATGCTTCTGATCGTCGGGTATTACTGTGACTATTCTTCTTTTCTTTGTTCGATGGTGTGCACTTCGTCGGTGTTGTTTGTCACTTAGTGAATACTTGACTTTTATGCATTGCTGAAAGCATAACTTTGGTTCTCTGAAGTCTTTGTCATTATGTACATGACCGTAAAGATGATATCAATTTGACATCAATGACAATACAGTCCATTAACTGATTTAATAACCTACACTATCTTCAACTTAACATTATCAAACATTCAATTAGTTACATGTCATCAATATCTCCCTTTGGCATTGATGGCAACATACTATATTATCACACTATACTATTTCTAATACAATACGAAATACAACATTTGAGATTCATCAAACTACCAATCTTTTTGTTCTGTTAACCGATAAATGTCTAACCATCGGTAAGCTCTATTTCAGCTTAGATTTGATTCTTGCAGCTCTCTGTCTTCTAATGGGTTGTGTTCTCTCCTTCTGTCAATTTATCTACCTTGACTGTTCTTCTCTTTTGATGTCTTTTTTTCTTGTCAGGAACTCTCCCTTTATATAATATTTCCATACAATTTCTCTTCCTAAGGATATAATCTCTCCCTATTGGAGTAATATGATAATGGATAATCTCTCTCCCTTTCCAGAAGAATGTGATAATATGGATAATCTCTCTCCCTTTGACAACAATGCCAAAGAAATATCTTACAAATATTTGACATTAATGTCAAAATATCGTTTCTCTTCATCCATAGTATATTCCTTGAATTTGCCTTATCCACCAGTAATACAACAATATTCTCTGGTGCTCAGTGATGATATATACCTGTCTGTATATAGATGTAGCCTTGAAGTTCATTTCTTTTCTTGCATCAACATTAATGATATTATGATAATATGTAGGCTGATGCAGCTTTCTCGTCATTTTACTGACTAGTAGACAAGGGTTTGACCCCTAGTCTCTTTCTCAAGTACTCAAATGTATCCTTGGGTAGTGGCTTGGTAAAGATATCAGCTAATTGTTCTTTGGATTGCACATACTCAAGTGTCACCTCATTTTCTTGAAATTGTTCTCTCAAATAATGATACTTGATGGCAATGTGTTTAGTCTTAGCATGTATGACTGGATTCTTGGAAATGTTTTTTGCACTTGTATTATCACAATAGATAATTACAAGTTCTAGGATCTTCATATGCATACCTTCTAGTAACTATTTGATCCATGCAATTTTTGAGCAATTTGCAGTAGTAACAACATACTCTAATTCTATAGTAGACTGAGAGATGCATCCTTGCTTCTTGCTAATCCATGTGACAAGTCTGTCACCCATAAAGAATGCTCCTCCAGTTGTGCTCTTCCGGTCATCAATATTTCCAGCCCAATCAGCGTCGTTAAACACCTTAAGTTGAAATTTTCCTTCTCTTCTATACCATAAGCCATATTCCTCGGTATTCTTCAGATATCTTAAAATTATTTTCACAGCAGTCATATGTGATTCTCTAGGGTTAGCAGAAAATATAGCAACAATTCCTAGTACATGTGCAATATCTAGTCTAGTGTGTACAACATACATGAGTTTTCCAATCATTGATCTGTACAAAGTCTAATTTACCTTTGATGTCTTATCCTCCTTTGTCAACTTACTTCCAGTAGCCATCGGTGTTCCAACTGGTTTGGAATCTTCCATCTTGAATATTTTCAGGACCTCTTTAATGTATTTGGACTGTGTAATGAAAATACCTTCACATTGTTGCATGATCTGTTGACCAAGAAAGAACTTGATCTCTCCAAACATAGACATCTCAAACTCTTTTCTCATCTCATTAGAAAATGATTTGCATCGCATATCATTGCCTCCAAATATGATGTCATCAACAAATATTCCAGTAATCAAAGTGTTAGCATCAGTATCTTCCTTCAAATAAAGATTGTTGTTTTCACTAGTCCTTACAAATCCAATACTTATAAGATAGGAATGAATTCATTCATACCAGGCTCTAGGAGCTTGTTTTAATCCATACAAGGCTTTATGAAGTCTACATACCATGTTTCTCTTATCTAGATCTTCAAACCCTTCTGGTTTCTTAATGTATACCTCTTCTTAAAGTATTCCATTTAGGAATGTTGACTTGACATCCATTTTGTATACCTTGAATCCTTTGAATGCAGAATAAGAAAGTATTACTATTACACCTTCTAGCCTAGCAATGGGTGCAAAGGTCTTTCCATAGTCAATGCCTTCCTCTTGTGCATACCCCTTGCATACTAGTCTTTCTTTGTTTCTTGTGACTTCTCCATTCTTATTCAGCTTGTTCCTGAATATCCATTTAGTACCGATGACATTCTTGTCATCTAGTCTTGGTACAAGTGACCATGTCTTATTTTTCTCAATCTATCCAATCTTATGATTCATAGCACTTATCTATTCTTCATTATCAAGTGCAGTATTGACAGATTTTGGTTCAAACTCATAAATTAAACAACTTGTGTTTAGAGACTTACTTCTTATTATTGAATTAGCTTTCTTATCTCCTATGATCTAGATCTCTAGATGGTTTCTTCTTACATATATGGAAATAAATGGTTCAGCTCTTTGTCTATCATCTTGATCATCATTTTGTCCTTCATTCTGTTCTTCATCACTCTATACATTATTTTGATTATTATCCTGACCGTCAGTATTTGCAGCCTGACCGTCGGTTACAACATTCTGTTGCTCTAAAATTAAGCATTGTTTCTTAGGTAGAGTGTTAGGTTCTTCACAGTATACAAAATTTTTGAAGTCCTTTGGTTCTTTTGTGCTTTCTAGCTCACTCTTTTCTGCAAATTCATCTATCTTCACATTTGCACTTTCAACAATTTTGTTAGAAGCCTTAATAAGACATTTATAAGCCTTGCTTTTGGTGGAACACCCTAGAAAGATACCTTCATCACTCTTGGCATCAAGCTTTCCATTTCTATCATCCTTTAAGATATAACATTGACTACCAAATATTTTGAAGTAACTTACATTGGGTGTTTTACCATACCATAGCTCATAGGGTGTCTTCTTTGTGTCCTTCTTCAATTGTACTATGTTTAGTGTGTAGACAATAGTACTGACTATTGGAAAGTTGACTCTCAGGGAGAATATGACTTATTTTGTGTTTTCATTATGGAACAAAGTCATACAAAAGTTTTGACAACAAAGTTTGAAGAACAAAATGGCTAAGTATGGAAGACAGAACATAACAAAGATATGCAGTTGACCAGAGCACCAGCGCACGTGCATACAATCAAATCAAGATATGTGTGTTCATACATAAGATCCATGATATGTGAATATGTTAAGACTATACACGCATGGTATAGAATAATAGTACAGAGAAGTTACAGAAAGATTAAGTGCACTAACAACTCATAAAATAGAGTATGAAGCCGACTACAGTTTTTTATTTAGCGTATAATATTTTGTTGTGTAAAGGCCAAATGCCTATTGTAATAAGTTTGGTTATTATGTATTAAACATTATTGTAAATACGCTTAAGCCAATTTTTTTGGAAGATTTGTGAATGTTGTTTTTGGGCCGACTAAGTTCTTATTTTTGGTCGCATTTATTTAGGCATGAACATGTATATATGACAAGTAAAGTTGTATTAGAAAGTGTCAAAGAAATATAGAGATGTCAGCATGAGCTAAATCTCTTTAAGAGAGATTAAGAGCATCAGTGCATAAATAGAACTGATCAGACAATTGTGTCATATACAATAGTTCACTTTTGGATATAGTGTATATCTATTATCAAGAAGGTTGTAGCCTTTATCTTATTAAGAAGTGAGCTCTCGTAGTGAGACAACCACCTCTAACAGGGTTTTGTAGAGATTCCTAATAGGGTCATTGTACTTTCATTGTAAATACTGCTTCTAACAGGGCAAAGGAACCTTAACAAGTTCATTATACTAGTACAATCCTTTGTGGGTACTAATTCCCACCGGCATTTTCCTCTGATCAAGGTTTCCCCGTAAACATATCTGGCGTTATGTGTTATTATGTTATGCTTCATATATTGTCTATTTGATTTATGTTCAAATTTCTAAAATAGAATAATTAGTTAAACAGTGATTCACCCCCCCCTCCCTCTCAGTGTTTCCAACAATTGGTATTAGAGCTCTGGTCCTCGGAAAGAAAGTTTAACCACTTGAGCAGATCATGGATTCAATAGAAGAAAAACATCTGAAAAAGAATCTTGAAGCAGCCCTTGAGGATCTTGATAGATCTGAAAAAGAAAATGAAGAACTTAAACGAAAGGTTGATGGCTATCAAATTCTTATCAAGAAATTAAGAAAAGATTTGAAAGATTGCTCCATAAATTATCTGGGAAAAATGGTCAAAAAGATAAATAAAGAGAACATGTCTTTGAAAGACAAGATTGAAAATCTTAATGAACAACTTACATATAGCTTAACAACTATTGAAGAATAGAACAAAGAGAATAAATAATTAGATGATGAACTTATGCAAGAAAACATGAAAATCTTAGAATTAGAAAACATCAAGAAAAAGATAGAATCTGAATTAACATAAGAAAAATACAAGATTGTTAAACTACACACAAGTTCTGATCTAATTCAATCATGACTTTATGCATATAAGTTAAAAGATGATACTACTGGTGTTGGATACAGTGTAGCTCAAATTGAAATCAATGCAATGCAAGAAAGAAAGAAAGCACAAGAGACATCTACGAAAGCAAAGAAAATTGAGAATCTTGCAGAAGCCAAAACAGAATCACCTAAAGATGAACTCAAGCAAGGTAACAGAACTTGTTATGCTTGTAACAAGCATGGGCACTTGGAAAGAGATTGTAAAGAGGTAAGACCTTTTAATGGTTATTGTTACTCCTGTAATAAGTTTGGTCATAGGGCTATTCATTGCAGAATAAATCAAAGAAATCAGTCACAATAGTACCAAAGAAATATGACTCAATACAATTAGAGAAATCAACCTCAAAGAAACTTTCAGAACATTACATGTCAGATATGTAATTACAATGGACACACAGCCAAGCAGTGCATGAAGATGAATAAAAGTATTAGACCTCCTATCATATGTAACTTATGTGGAAAAGCTAGACATATCTCAAGGTTTTTCAGGTCAAGAGCACAAAGACAAGAGAATTCTAAAAATTCACTATTTGAAGAATCAGGAGAAGTTAAATTTGCAAAAGCTAAAAAAGATGTAGATAAAATTTGGGTTGAAGTAAATAAGGATAATGAAGAGAACAAGGTAGTAGATGCATCCTCAGTGGATGCACCTTCTACTTCTTATTAGTTGACCCTCATGGTCTTAAGGGGAGCTATTCTAGCTTTGAACCCCTGTGTGGCTAGTATACTCACCTCTGAGTATGAGCCTATGAATTCATACATTTGGTGATGAAATGAGGATGTATGCATATACACATAGTCTAAACTTGAATAGAAGCAAAGATTGAAATTATTTATGTAAACCGCTTTATGGGAACGAGCATTAAATGCAATAATCTTTTATATAAGTTTGTAAAATATCTTCAAACCCCACTTTGCATTCAAGATTGAGCATTCAGAGAGAACATGAGCATTGAGCATCAAAGCACTATAGGTTAAGGAATTGATTGGTTTGTGAATGGATTAAGGATTGAAATGGAACCCTAGCAGTCGCGTCATTTCAAAATCACCGTGAAACCCTATTTAATCAAGTAGCAAGTAAGTATGGCAACCCCTGTTGTATTTAAAATTGTTGAAATGAAAATATTCGTGTTCAAGAAGCATCCATTCAAGTCCATATTAGATGATGTTGAAGGAGCATTTTCTAAGACTCCGCTAGGAGTCATGCATGTAGAAGAAATTCATGCATATATATATTGCAAGAAGGAAACAGTTGGAGATAACAACATTGCTACTTTTATGGATTCAATGATGAAACCAAATTATTCATTCAAAGATGAATACATGCATCTCACTGATAACCCTACCTTTGATTATTCTAATGCGCATGAGTTCTATGAACTAGAATGGGTTAAAATCCTATTGAGCAGGATACATGATGACCTATATTGGATTGGTGAAGTTCCTATCTGCATTACTGCAGACCTAATTCATGATATGACTGGACTTCCTAAGACTGGACCAGTTCTTCCCACTAGTAAAGATGTTAAGAAGAAAGTTGAACAAGCATGCTTATCCAGGATTGATAGGCGCAAAATGATTGTTGATCCCATTGAGGCAGATGAAATCAAACTGGTCATAATGATTCTAGGTTATAAGTTCCAGCACACAAGCAGACTGAATAGTGTATCTACAGCAACTATCCTGGTAGCAATAAAAATGGTGAAGGATAATACACATTACAATCTATGTAAAATATTCCACACATAGTTGATTGACAACATTAGAGTTGTCAAGCACGACAAGAGAAAAATATTTAGATTTAGCACTTTGATAATCTATCTCTACTTCTACATTGTTGGTAAAGTTTCCAATCTTTACCTAGACAAGAGTAAACCCACTATGTCTCAGATATCACTAAAGGCTACACCAGAAAGCAACGTGAAAGATTCTATGGATATGGAGATCAAAAAATTCAGGATCAAGATGAAGAAAAGGTTCAGGATACTGGAGAAGATAGTTGAGAAATACAAAGACACCATATGCTTCATGGTGGAAACTGACTGTACTTTCATGGAGGTAGTTGAGCCTAGAACAAAATGGATTCACCCTCTCGGATATGAAGCTGAAGAACATGTTTTGGAAGGTTATGCACAAGTTCTCCTATCTGCACCCAAGGATCCCAATGAACCTAGATGGGGTACTTATAGAGAAAAGACAAATCAAGTTGATTCTATCTGATACAATGCAGACAATAAAAGAAAGGCATCAAGGATCACATCTAACATCCTAAGAGTTCATGGTGTTACACAAGAAGACCTAGACAAAGCTAGGGAAGCTAATATTGCAAAAGAACTTGAGAAAAGTGTTGCAAAGGTGAAAATTGAAAAATCTTATGATATGCCCAAAAAGAAGAAGAAGAAATTGGATGAAGGTACATCTACACCATCAACTACCACTGATCTAGAATCCTCTCCACCTTCTGTACCAAGTAAGATGTCTAGGAGGAAGAAATAAGTTCCCACAAGTCATCCATCCCCAAGGACCACAAGGAGCAAGGTAAAGAACACTCAAGCCCCTCCTGAGGTAGGATTCAGACCTAGTCTAATAATCCTTAAGAACAGAAGTGTTAATGAAGGAAGACTAGAATCTATCAAAAATGAATATGACAAGTACCAAGAGATAGAAAAATCAGAAATTCACTCTATGATTATCTCTCACATGATCAAGTTTAAGAGGACAGTATTGGAACTCAAAACAATCATACCAGACAAATTATGGAACATACTTGATGTATTAAAAAGGCAAGCAATTGAAGAGGATATGAGGATTAGAGAAGAAACATTAGACAGTCTTCTCCCTGTTTGCTCACATGATGAAAAAGTCATTCTATTGGACTGAGTAAAGCCTCATCTCAGAACCAAAACAAGAGTTCTCCATATCATGAACAAAGAATATGAACTGGTCGGTGAAGAGACTCAGAAATCATTTGAGCAGGTATTTCTAGATAGACACATGTATCCATCAACAATGCCTACAACAAAAGAAACTCCAGCTCCTCCTAAATAGAACAAAGAACAAGTTATTCAAAATGCGCATATGATAGTTCCACATGATTTAGCGCCCACATTTTCAATAGCTTTTGATACAGCCAAAGATTTAAAAGAAACTATTGTGATTGATGATGTTAAGATATCTATGACCGCTTCTAACAATGACATGGACAAAGTTGAAAAAGCATTTCTCAGCACTGAAGAGAAAGAGAAGGTACGCACTGATGACACATCCCTACAACAAGATGAAGTTCCCTCTAAAGATTCAAAAGATTTGAATAATGAGGAAGAAAATCAAACTAATGAAACACCAGCTATGGAGATCCCTGTGAAGAGTGAATATGTGGATGCTAGTCAGAATGTAATACATACTCCATCAAACCATCATTGTTGTCAAGTTTGACCCCTGATTCAGCAAATCTAGATGGTTGGAAAGAAGAAGATTTGATTAAGATCAGTGTGCTATCCATGGAGAAAGGCAAAGAAAAATGAGTCATGAGAAACCCTCTCTTTCTAGAGACAGTGAACATTCTGAATGACTTAGTGCCAACAGATAAGAAAATGGCTAAGATTTAGTTAGTTGATGATGTTGACAACATCTTGACAAGCGTCAAATCACATTTCACAAGTTTAGTAGACTTTGCTACTAAAATTGCAGAAGTTGAGTACAAGAAGGGAAGATTAGATGAATTGGCAAAGAATTTCTCTTTAGATTTAAACTCATTGACGATTGGTCAAGCAATCTTGAAAGAACTAGCAGCTAAAGGTGAAAATGTAATAGCAAACTGCATGGACAAAGTAAAATTTACCTTAGAGAACATGAGAAATATTGAGGAAGCTGACATATTGGTTGAAAGTGTTAGGAAATCAATTAAAACATCCTCACAAGATATTAATGTATGCAACAATATCTATCAAGGGCAGTTAGACAAGATTGAAAAGGCTAAGTTGGAGATCAGCAAGATAAGAACCAGGCAGACTCAACTAAGAAATGCACTTGTGCCCTCACTGGATGATCTAAATGAGAACATAAAATAGATAGATGCAACCATTTCTACATATGATCAAGGACCTAGCATGGATTTGACAAAGATGGAGAAGCTTACATATGCCTTGTGCACCCATCTTCATACAGTTGATGCACTGAAGGCATTCTGGCAGCAAGAGATCAAAAATCTAAAGATTGCTTATCCAGATGTATATTCAGAGTAATTACTCAAGGAATTACAATTTTGACACATTTTTCATTAATTTCAAAGGGGGAGTAATGTATATAAGGAGTATGTGTATATGTTATATATAGAAGTTTGAATAAAAAATGATCATGTATAGTTTTTTGGGTGTTAGTCAAAGTTTGAGTAACTTGGCCACATTCCTTTGTTGCCATTAATGTTAAAGGGGGAGATTGTTGGAAAGTTGACTCTCAGGGAGAATATGACTTATTTTGTGTTGTTATTATGGCAACAAAGTCATACAAAAGTTTTGACAGCAAACTTTAAAGAACAAAATGGCTAAGTATGGAAGACAAAATAGAACAGAGATATGCAGTCAATCAGAGCACCAGTGCACGTGCGCACGATCAAATCAGGCTATGCGCATTCATACATAAGATCCATGATATGTGAATATGTTAAGACTATACACTCATGGTACGGAATAACAGTACGGAGAAGTTATAGAAAGATTAAGTGAACTAACAGCTCAGAAAATAGAGTATGAAGCCGACTATAGTTTTTGATTTAGCGTATAATATTTTGTTGTGCAAAGGCCAAGCACCTATTGTAATAATTTTTTTATTATTTATTAAACATTATTGTAAACATGCTTAAGCCAATTTGTTTGGAAGCGTTGTGAATTTTGTTTTTGGGCCGACTAAGTTCTTTTTTTGGTCGCGTCTATTTAGGCATGAACATGTATATATGACTAGTAAAGTTGTATTAGAAAGTGTCAAATAAATATGCATAGAAGAGATATAGAAGAAAAATATAGATATGTTAGCATGAGATAAATCTCTTTAAGAAATTAAGAGCATCAGCACATAAATGAAATTGATCAGACAATTGTGTCATATACAATAGTTCACTTTTGGATATAGTGTATATCTATTATCAAGAAGGTTGTAGCCTTCATCTTATTGAGTAGTGAGCTCTGGCAGTGAGCCAACCACCTCTAACAGGTTTTTGTAAAGAATCCTAATAGGGTCATTGTACTTGCATTGTAAAGACTGCTTCTAATAGGGCAAAGGAACCTTAATAAGTTCATTATACTAGTACAATCATTTGTGGGTACTAATTCCCACCGGGGTTTTCCTCTGATGAAGGTTTCCCCATAAAAATATTTGGTGTTATGTGTTATTTTGTTATGCTTCATATATTGTCTGTTTGATTTATGTTCAAATTGCTGAAATAGAATAATTAGTTAAACACTGATTCACCCCGCCCTCTCAGTGTTTCCAACACTGACAGGTTCCCTCCAAAATATTTTGGTGATGCCTTTCTCTATCATCGGTGTTCTAGCACAATCAACTATGGATATGTTCCTTCTCTCAGCAATCCCATTTTGTTGTGGTGTTCTTGGTGCAGAAACCTATCTTTTTATACCATGCTCATTGCAGAAATTAGTGAATTCATCTGATATAAACACTCCTCCTCTATCTGATCTCAAGAATTTCAAATCCTTACCACTTTGTTTCTCTACCATAGCCTTATACCATTTAAACATCTTGAATGCTTCAGATTTATCTTTTAGAAACATAATTGTCATCATTCTAGAGTAATAACCAACAAAGAGAATAAAATATCTATCTCCATAATAACTCTTTGTCCTCATTGGTCCACATAGATGAGTATGGACTCATTCTAGAATATCATCAGATGTATGGGTTTTACTTTTAAAACTAGACTTTGTCATCTTATCTTTTTTGACAATTATTGTACATGATGTTGTCAGGCTTTGACGTCATCACTAAGCCTCTTACATTTCTCCTTCTGCTTATTTTCATCATGTTGTCAAAATTTAGATGACACAATCTTTTGCGCCACAACCATATGTCTTCATTTCTAGTCATTAAGCAACTGGTGTTAGTATCATTCAGATAGAATATGTTACCTTTTGTTTGTTCACCGGTGCCAATCAATCTTCCTGTTTCATTGAAGATCTTTGCCTGCTTATTCTCAAATGCTACTCTGTGACCTAAATTATTCAGCTAAGAAAAAATCAACAAATTATAATTCAATCCTTTTACCCAACAAGGATTTTCACATTTAAGCAGGTTATTCAACATTATAGTTCCTTTACCTTCAACTGGACAAGGTGTATCATTACCCATTCTTACTGTACCACCATTGTAATACTCAAAAGTGTTAAAATTTTCTTTGGTGCTGATCATGTGGTGAGTGCAATGACTATCTATAATATAGATGTCATTCTTGCTAACCTTAGATATGAGTGTAGTTTCTACATACCTTTCATATTCATCTGAATCATCTTTCACAACCACAAACACCATCTCGATGTCTTCATCAGGTTTGGTGTCAGTATCTTCATCTTTGCAAGAAGCTAGGTAGCTGGCTTTCATGCCTTTGTCCTTGGAGTCTTGGGTATCTCTTCTTTCTGATTGTCCATAACTTCTGTAATCTTTGTTATCACCTCTGTCAGATTTCTTCTCAAAATACCTGTCATTAACTCTGTCATCTTTTCTTCTGTTAGGACATCTTGCAGCAAAGTGTCCAATCTCTTTACAATTAAAGCATGCAAGTGGTAACTTTCCTTTGTATTTTCCTTGGCCTCTATGCATTCTTCTAGCCATAAGTGTTTCTATTTCATCTATATCTTCTTCTTCACTTTCAATTTCACTATGTCTTTTGTGTCTATGCCTTGATTTTCTTATTCTCATAGAAGATTTAAATGTAGACTCTAAGTTTGGTAAGACACTCTTATCAAATTTATTCATCTCAATTGAAATCAGTCTACCAATTAAACTATCAAAAGTGACTATATTGTTTTCTACTGGTCTCATTTTTTGAGTGATAGAAACTCTAATAGCATATACAGGTCGTAAGGTTCTTAAGATTTTACTTACCATTGTCTCCTCTTCAAGTGTACCTCCAACTCCTCGTATAGCATTAACTACTTCTTTGATTCTTGTGCTGTACTATGTGATTTTTTCCCCTTCTTTCATTCTGAGATCATCAAACTTTCCTCTAAGGCTTTCTGCCTTGGCTCTTAGAACATTTGTATCACCTCCATGTACAAGCTTCATTTTTTCCCACATCTTCTTTGCAGTTTTGCAATCTTTGAAATCTTCAAATTCAGCATCAGAGAGTGAGGAAGAAAGCTTTATGACCATGCAGTTGTGCTCATGCTTCTCTCTCAATTGATCTACTATTAATACTCCTGTGGGAAACACATATTCAGTATCTAGGAATTGAGTAACATGATTACCAATACCTGATAAGTGGAGTCTTATCCTACTTTTCCATGAAGCAAAATTATCTTTGTTTAACTTGGTCACATCTCGTCTGTTCATCTTTTGATCTTGACTTAGGTCTTGAAACCTTCCTTCTAAGCACACAATCTCTGATACCAATTGTTATTAGTAATTGAGAGCGAGGGGGGTGAATCAGTGTCCTCAAAAATTTATCCTTCAAACTTAACTACCAATTAATAAATCTCAGATTATTATGTCCCTACAAGATGCATGCCATGAAATACTAATAATGATTAACTGTCTATCGATTTCCTCTGTCAATCCTTATTCTTTCTTGATTACTGATAAGTAGTATAGCTATTTACTAAAACTCAGTAAATAAGTAGAGTATACCGATCAATCCCGAGTTAGCTATGTAAGATGAAAAAGAGTAAAGAAATGAATCATACACACATAACACATGAATTTTAACATGGAAACCCTATTAAGGGAAAAACCACTGGGACTGGTACCCCAAATTTTCACTCTTCTGAAGTGAGCTCTATTAGGAGCCAACCCTGTTAATGGTTATAAACACACTATTAAGTGTGACCTTGTCAGAGGATTTTATACATAGAGGTTGTCGCTTAGTATTTGGCATCTATTGCTACCATCCTTGAATCAGCCTCCTTCTTAGACTATCAATAGGTATCAGGCAAGTCCAATGCTACTTTCATGAATCAACCTTTTTTGGCACTCCTTGAGATGTACCTCAATATATAGAAGACTGTTAAGTCCTACTTGGTTAAGAGACTTGATGCTTCAATGGTTAAACTAAAACACTATGACCTATTCATATTGCAACTTGAATTATAGATTTTTATATCTATTTAAGTACATTACCTCTCTAACCAATGTATCAATTCAATCCTTATGCTCCACACTTTCTACTCTGTGATGTTGTGCTAAATATTCATTGATGTTTGCAGAATTCCTTAGCTCTCCTCTAGCTTGTTTGATCAGCACTACATGAATTTGTTCTTCATCAGTTTCTCTTCAGCATCCTGTTTCTATTCACTCCCCTTAATCCTATTCGTAAATGAATTAAGCTTGTCTCTTATATAGACATAATATTCATTATTTCTTGGTTCTTGATTCTTGGCATGATAAACAATCCAGCTAATTAGATTTAAAGCATAAATCCCAATTTGTCTCATAGATATCTTCTTGGCAACTGTAAAAATCATCTTTAAATCAATCACTTATCTCTGGTTGAATAAAACAAAGTAGAAAACTAGTTAAGTCTATATTTAGCTCTGCCAGCTAGATATTTTGTCATTTTTTGAACTCTCTGTTCTGTCGGTCACCACTATAGTTAGTTGTTGGTGACAAATGACTAATCCATAAGTGACACTCTAGTTAGCTTCATGATCTCTGTCCATCGGGCATCATTGAAATTTTACTTTTCGGACAACTATGTATCTTTGGTCGTCAAGAACTTTAAGTCTTTAGCTCGTCGGGCAACCTTTTGACTTTTCTTGTCGGGCATTCTGTGGTTTTTGTTCATCGGGAAACACTATGGTTTTGATCATTGGGTATCACTATGATTGTTCTTCTTTGCTCTGTCCGATGGCGTGCACTCCGTCGATGTTGTTTGTCACTTAGTGAATACTTGAATTTTATGCATTGCTGAAAGCATAACTTTGGTTCTCTAAAGTCTTTGGCATTATGTACATGACCGTACAGATGATATCAAGTTGACATCAATGAAAATACAATCCATTAACTGATTTAATGACCTGCATTATCTTCAACTTAACATTATCAAACATTCAATTAGTTACATGTCATCAAATCTATGAGATGGGTGACTTGCCTTACTTTCCAAACCCACATACAGCTTAGTTCAGGTTTTTCTCTTTTGGTTGCCCATTCTTCCTCGTCAATAGGTAATGGATTGCTGGTTATTTCCCTTGACAAGAGGTATGAATATTTGTGTTCAAGGGATTCCAATTTTTTTTGTCGACTCTCACTTGTTTGTAGGATGCCATTATTTTCAGGAGCAATGGTATCTACCCCCACTTGCATAAGAACTAACAAATCAATGTTTTCCCCCATGTGACCATTTCCCTTGGGCTCTCCAGGAGAAAATTGTATTTCTTATCCTATTATCTTTTGTTCAAAATGGACTACAAATACATTCTCAAGAGTTTTTAGAGTATCCTTTCTTGTTTTGTTGGTTTTTGGGGTAGAGAAAATTTCCCCTTCCTCCTAATCATTTTATTTTCTAAGAGGTTCTCATTCCACTTCTAGAATCCTTGTTGTAGTCTTAGAAGTAACTTCAATATTCCATTAGTGAAAGGATATTCCTTATCCACCGAGTCTTCTCCATCTTCTATCTTACTCCCCTCTTTAGTTGGGGGAAAAGAATTTTTCCTTTAACTTAAGTTCTTTTTTCGGGGGATTCACAATCTTCTATAACATGACCATATTTGGAATTTTTTTCACAATAAATAGTGGCATTATCATTGTAAGAAGTATGAAAAGAATGAAAACATAAACATGAAGAAATCCAAGAAAATGAAATGTTAGAAGATTTTACCATAAACCAAAGGAGAGAAATATTTCAATATCAACCACAAAGCATATGAGAAACTTCAAGAATCCAACAAGGAGCCAAGAGATTTTGGTAAGGGGAAAAGCAAAGAAAAACCCCTTCGTGAATAAGAATATGGAAAAAATCCTAAAGGATGAGAGAAATAAGCTCAATACAATAATGAGAGCAATGAGAGATTGAGAGAGAGAGGAGAAGATTATTCAAGCAAGTGTGTGAGAGACATCTCTTAAGTAGAGATGAGTGGAGGAGTTTGCATGTAACTCCCTTC
>MU225012.1:170390-226886 GCA_018584345.1 Thuja plicata | reverse complement strand
TACGTCTGTTGCAGAATGGTCCATGCTTCATGAGCTTTGGTGCAATGTCCAATTAGAACATAAAGATCAGGGATGATGGAGAGACCAATCAAACCAAGGGCTTCCTCGTTTTTGGTCTTCCATGCATATTTTTCTTCTTGTGAAGCAGAGGTAGCGGGTTCAATAGTTGCATCTGTAGCAACTTCAAGTAAATGTTTAAATCAAAATAAAAAGGACACATGAGTTTTCCATTGATGATAATTAGAGCTGTTGAGCTTGATTTCCAGGATTAAAGTAGACATGATAAATTAATCAAATTAACTTACACAAAGTAAATAACAATGTATATATACTGATCAAGGATGAGAAAAATAACTTTAACTTGATGTAAACTTACAATAGAATAGGTAAATAAAGATATTAAACAAATTTTAAATATTTAATGTAAGAGGTGAAACAATTTTTAATTTGAACGAAATACAGAACCAATAATTGAATTTGATTAAAAGTATGAAAAGAATGAAAACATAAACATGAAGAAATTCAAGAAAATGAAATGTTAGAAGAAAATGAAAATGATATGTATATTAGCAGATGTATATATAAATAGATGTATATGAGAACAAATGTATATGCTGCGTGAGCTTGGGAGTAACCTGCAAATGAAGCTTGAAGTTAAGTTATTCAAATATAATAATAAAACAAATACATGCACACAGATTTAAAGCCTGCACCAAAGGTTAGAAAAGTAAAATCTATGTTAGAAATTTTTAAGAATAGAGATATAAATCTGCATATAATTGAGAAGTTAATGAATATAGAAAAAAGGGGTATTCTGCAAGAGATAAATAAAAAACAGAGATATATAGAGATACGACATAAAATATGAATGTGAAACCTGCAACAAGATGTTAGAAACAGATTTTAATGAAATTTTAAGACTAAAATAGAATAAGTTAACTGAAAAACTGGAAATGAGATTAAAAGAGCTTAGATTTGGTGGCAAGCCATCCAAAACTAAGAGGTTAGATTGCAAAAAAAATGTAAGATTTGCAAGAAAAATAAAAAAAAAGTTAGATTTGCAAAAAAAACTCCAAAATAACTATTAGATTAGCAAGAAGAGCTTGCTCCTTTAAATGGCACCTTCCTACCAAACACTTAAACAAGGATTAGATAGCTCTGATACCATGTAAGAAGTATGAAAAGAATGAAAACATAAACATGAAGAAATCCAAGAAAATGAAATGTTAGAATATTTTACCATAAACCAAAGAAGAGAAAGATTTCAATATCAACCACAAAGCATATGAGAAACTTCAAGAATCCAACAAGGAGCCAAGAGATTTTGGTAAGGGGAAAAGCAAAGAAAAACCCCTTTGTGAATAAGAATATGGCAAAAAGCCTAAAGGATGAGAGCAATGAGAGATTGAGAGAGAGAGGAGAAGATTATTCAAGCAAGTGTGTGAGAGACATCTCTTAAGTAGAGATGAGTGGAGGAGTTTGCATATAGAATAGAGCTTGAGTGCATTTCCCTAGTTTTGATTGTAGAGTAATAAAATTAGGAGGTATTTTATTAACAAAAACATTGACACAAAACTGAGCAAAAGTTAACCTAGATTTTTCCAAGGTCATGAAATCTAAAGTCACATAGTATCCAAACATATTACCAATCCATCTAAAGATTTAATCATCCTAGAACTCAAGTAAGAGTCCTAACATCCTAACCCACACTAGAGCCATCTTCGTGAGATCATCAATAGGGCCAAAACCTAGCTTCCATATGCATAATGAAAAAATGCTTTCTATAAACCCATGACCCTACAAGAACCTTGATTAGGTCTTGTTTTTCTACAAATTTTAACGAAATGAGAGTACCTAGAATTGCACATGTAGATACACTACCTTTTAAAATACATATTACAGTTACCCATCTCTGAACCATATCAATGGTTAGTCTAAAGGAGAAAACTTTTTCCACCAAATTATTGTTCATTGATGAAACTATTTGATCCATCATAGAGTTTGGAAGTTGAATCTTTGTCCCTTCTTCTATTTGGAAAATTTTAGGAATAAAATTACGGGTCACATTCCCATGGGTTTTATTGATCAACGCACCTTTTAAGTCAATTTTTGAAGATTTTCTATTGTCTATTCCTCCACATGCATTATTAGCTTTCAAGGGATCCATGCTTTTGCCAATCAACCCAAGGGTTTCTATGGAACGACATGCATTATCCCCGTTGGTCCCAATATCAACCGGGTTTCCATGGAATCCCCCAAAAGTTTTGTAGTCATTGAATCTATATAAGGGTCCCCATAGACACAACAATCACATTAGGAGGGTCAACAAGTGGAGGGGAGAGCCCCCCATGTCAACGACCATGTGCAGAACAAGATATTTGAATTTCTCCAATGGGAAGTTGTAGAGCTTCTAAACATTTACTTTTATCTTTTATATATATATATATATATATATATATATATATATATATATATATATGCGCAACAAAATCAAGGGTGTTGTGTCACACAAACAAGCCATAGAGGCTTAGTAGAGAAAAAATAGGAGTATGTTAACAACATATTAACAACACACCAAGAATATAAAAATCATAAAGTAGTACTAGGGTAAAAGTTCAAAATCTGACTAAAAAATACCAACATATGAACCATCTAACTAGTCATATGATCACTATAACAAAATAATCCTATCCTAATCAGAAGCATACTGATAGGGAGGTTGGATGAGCCAATCACAAGCTCATTCTCTTAGTATTTAAATAGACTTCAAGGTGCTTTATCTACACACCTACTGACCTATAGGATCTCTTCAAGATTCTTGATCCACTAGTCTCCTTAACCAAGCCAATTACCAAGAAGGAATTACCAAACCAAGACCTCTTCTTGGTGCTTACTAGTTTTCAACTCACTAGCCCTTGAACTCACCTAAAGGACTTCCACCCCCATTCTTGTAAGGTACTCTTGCAGAGGTGAGGAGGTGTTCTTATACATTGCAATTTTATCAACTAGAGGTTTTAGGAGTCCCTCTTGATTCATCTTTCTATTCGATTTCTTCAATTGGCTTCAAACCATACCTAATGGCTAGTAACCCTATTAGGTCTCCTATTTTGTGAAAATAGGGATTTTATCCACTTCTTCCCAAAGTAACCCTGCAACTTTTATTTGGGTTCTAGGTTCATTTTCCAACCTCTCAAGTATTTTTGGGTTCTTAGGGTTCCATCCTTCTGTACAAGGCCCTAACCCAAAATGTGAGGTTTTAGGACTTCATTAGCTTCTTGGTTAGTCTGCAATTTTTAGAATCCAATCTTGATTGGAATGACCTTATCCTCTTCACCAATTCTCTATAAAACTCCCAACTTCAACTCCTAAATTCTTATTGGGTCTTTAGTTCACACCTCTGCAAGTTATGCACTCCGCAACAGTGTCTTCCTTAGCCAGGCTCACCACTAGCTCGCCTAAGGAAAGACCTTAAAATATCTTCCTTTGCATTTGAGGGCCCAAGATCCTATAAAAATTATGTACATAGAGTCTACTCACTATCCCCTAGAGGCTATAGAGATTGAACGGTGGGATAGTGAGCTAGGTCTCCATCTTTACAAATTGCCTAGTTTAAACCAGTGACAATGCAAAACAAGAATATTTATAGAAAACTAAATAAAGGACTTCAAAATGCCAAAAAAATAGCACAAAAAGAAATAAAAACAACTAATCTCATCCATGTGTGAGCTACAATTCTAAATTCAATCCATATTCAATCTACTGTTACTCAAAAACTAACAAATGCCCACAAAACATCACTTCTCTGTATTCTTCAAAATCAGAATCCGTACAATAGGTGTCTAACCTATAGATTAGGTCATCACATGTCTTAAATAGGTCAACCATGCATTTTTTTTCCTCTTAGGGCACCTCTCCATCATTTTTTCAAGCTTGGACAATGTTGTTCGAGCAACTTTTAAAAGTTGCAAAAGTTGCAATGCAAATTTTTACATCTTTTTGCATATGTTTGCATCTTATGAAAACTTCAAGAAAATGAGTTCAAACACTCATATAAGCTCATCCTAGACTCAAACCTAGGTTGAAACATGATTCTAAACATCTCCAAGCCCCTAATGACATCATAATCTCCACTAACCAACCAGGAGGCTTTACAACATTTTAGCCAATAATTGTAACTTGCTAAGGACCTAAGACTCAACCATACCCTAATCCCTATTGTACTCACATACTATGGTAAACATGACCTTATGAAATATACAACATGCCTCAAAGGGATTCACACAAAAAAATTGCATAGGATTGACTTACCAACCCATGGGTGCTCTTGCACCATTCTCCCCCTCTGCACAAAGATTAAGGAACATGAGGGGACATCAGAGAGATATCAAAGCCAAAGTTCTCAAAATTTCTTTCCTCCACCCATGTGACTTTAGATTGAGGGTGATCCTTCTATTGAACCAAGTGCTCCATATACACTTTGTGTCTAGTTGTCTTCTTCACTTTGGACTCTAAAATATTTTCTGCTTGAGGTTTAGCTTTTGGAGGTAAAGCTACTGTACTGACATTTCCTAAGATCTCTTGACTAGTCTAGTTTGATTCAGACAATTATCCTTTGAACTTCACTAAGTCTTCTACATTAAACACTAGTGAGATGCCCAAATCTGAAGGAAGTGTCACCTTATAGGGATTTTTCCCATACTTAGCTAGTATCTGGCATGGTCCCACTCTTTTCATCTGCAACTTTGTAGGCATTCCTTTCTACAATCTAAATTTTTCAGATGAACCATGACATATTCTCCCACTTTAAACTGAACATCTCTTCTTTTCTCATCCACCTTGACTTTCACTTTGTGATTAGCCTCTGTTATAGTCTTCTTGACTTGCTCCTGAATCTCTTTCATTATCTGAGAGAAATCTTCTACATGACCACTCCTATACTCCATGGCTCCTAGATCTTTGAGCTCACATAATCCCCTTGGTTGCATCCCATACAAAAGGACTTCTGCTAGTCTGATTAACACTATCATTATAGGAATATTCAGCTTGTGGTATGACTAGATCCCATGTCTTCCAATACTCTTTGGTTAGGCATCTAAGAAAGTTACCCAACACCCTATTAATCACCTTAGTTTGACCATCTTTCTCTGGATGGTAAGTTGATCCAAAAGACAAATTAGCATCCAGTCTGCTCCATAGAGTCTTCCAAAAATGACCCATAAAATTGACATCCTTGTCTAACACACTGCTTAGGGGAAGTCCATGTATCCTCACCACTTCCTTGAAAAAGAGATGAGCTATATAACTGGCATCATGGGTAGTCTTACAAGGAATAAAATGACTCATTTTGCTAAACCTATCTACCGCCACATAGATACTATCCAATCCTGTCTTTGTCTTAGGGATCCCTACTATGAAACAAATACTAATGCACTCCCATGGTCTATTGGGAATGGGAAAAGGTTGGTAAAAACCTGCATTACTATCTCCCCCTTTTTTTTTCATACACACAACACATTGCTCAACATACCTTATTACATCTCTAGGCAACTTGGGCCAATGATAGAACCTGTGTACTAACTCCATGGTCTTTTTGATGCCAAAATGTCCATTGAGGCTACCATTATGCTTCTCCTAAATGAGATTTTCCCTCATTGAACCCTTAGGGACACATAGTTGATTCCCTCCAAACAAAATACCACTCTGTAATGTAGATTCTACAAATTGACTATGGAAGTGATTTTGAAAATTAGAACATACCTTGTAGGCTTCTGAGAAGTCTTCATCATCTCTATAGAGGTCCTTAAAACTATCTATGCCAATGCTATAGAGTTGAACTTCTTGGACTATCATCAATCTCCTACTCAAATAATTTTCCACCCTTTTCAATTGTCCCTTCTTGTGTTTGATAGTAAATGTGAAGGCTTCTAGATACTCCATCCATTTTAGGTTCCCATTGCTCAATTTGTTTTGTGTGTTAATATAACTCAAGGCTTGATTGTCTGTGAATACCACAAAATCCTTAGGTAGGAGATAATGTCTCCATTTCCTAAGTGACTGTACTAGAGCATAGAACTCTAATTCATAATTTGAATACTTTTTCTTTGCTTCATTGAGATTCTCACTAAAGAATGGTATAGGCCTATCCTCTCGACTCAACATTCCTCCTACTACCACTCCACTTGGATCACACTCTATTGTAAATAGATTGTCAAAACCACGTAAAAAGGATAGGTTGGGTAACTACTTGTTGTTTCAACTTCTCAAAGGATTTTCCTTCTTCATAAGTCCATTTGAACTTGGTTTTCAATCCACCTTTAATGGTGTTTAGCACTGGTGCACAAATCCCACAGAAATTCCCTATAAATTTTCTATAAAAATGAGCTAATCCATGAAAGCTCCTTACCTCTGTCCCTGTGGTTGGTGTTGGCCAGTTCAAGATAGCCTCCACCTTTCTTGGGTCCATCTTCAATGAACCTAGAGACACTACAAATCCCAAGTACACAAGTTCTTTTTTCAAGAACTCATATTTCTTAAAATTAATAGATAATTGTTCCTCTTGTAGTCTCTTGAGAACTATCTCCAAATGCTTTAGATGCCCCTCCTTTGTTTTTCTAAAGATGAGTATATCATCAAGATATACCACTATAAATATTCCAATGTAATCCTTTAGCACTTTATTCATTATCCTCATGAATGTGCTAGGGATGTTTGTAAGCCCAAATAGCATAACTCTCCACTCATACAACACTTTAGTGGTTTTGAATTTTGTCTTCCATTCATCCCCATCCTTTATCCTAATCTGGTGGTATCCACTTTTAAGATCCAATTTAGTAAAATATTTGGCCCCTCCAAGACAGTCCATGAAATCCTTAATCCTAGGTATAGGAAATCTATATCTAAAAGTAATTGTATTAATAGCCCTAGAATCAGTGCAAAGTCTCCACTTATCACCTTTCTTGGATGCCAAAACCATAGGTACTACATAAGGGCTGATGCTCTTCTTTATTAATCCTTGGTCAAGTAGCTCCTACACTTGCCTTGCTACTTCTCAGTTCTTCTCTGGTGTGAGCTTGTAAGCTTCCTTTTTGGGAAATGAAGCCCCTGGGATAAATTCTATTTGATTAATTATAGACCTCTTAGGAGGTAGGGTTGCTAGTGTACCATCACTGACTATATCTCTAAACCTTTCTTGCAGTGCTTGAACCTCCACTGGTATAATGCTTGTGTAGTCTTTTCTACTTCCTTGGGCTTTACAACTATGGCATAGCCCTCACTACTAAGTAACACACCAGGAGTCTTTGATTGGTCTCCTTCTTCATCTAGTAAGGACTCTATTTTGAATGTCTTGCCATCCTTCTTGAATGAGACTGTATTTTCTTTCCCATTATAAATGGCTCCTCTATCATATTTCCATCATCTGCCCAATAGGAGATGATATGCATCCATAGACAACACATCACATATCAACTTATCTTTGTATCCTCCAATGGAGAATTCAACCCATATTTGTTCATTTACAAGGATACTTTTCCCCTTGTTCAACCATGTCATCTTGTAGGGATTACTATAGGGTATCTTTGCCAAGTTAAGCTTCTTAACTACTTATTCTTAGATAATGTTATCTGTGGAGCCTGGATCCACAATAGCCTTGCACACTTTACCAAGTATCTTGCACCTTATTCTAAATAAGGCTCTTCTCTATTTGGGTTCCTCTTTAACTGGCTGTCTAATCAAGACTCTTCTAAACATCAGATTCTCTCCCATCTCCGATTCAATGTAACTCACCTCTCATGATTTGATACTTGATGTGTCTTCGTGTACATATGCCACTCTCTTTTTATTGTTTGAAGAAGATGCCTTCTCTGGACACCTATAAGCAGGATGTCCCATTTGACCACAATTATAGCACTTCATGCTAGCAAAATAATAATTTCTTCTACTTGCACCTATTCCTCTATTAGAACCTCCTTGAGTTCCTCTACCTCTTCCATAACCTCCTCTAGAAGTCATTTCATTATTATGCTCGACAAGTTTAGACTCTCCCTGGCTTCTTTGTTCAATCCCTCTTCCTTGGTAACCACCTCTATGACCTCTTTGGTCTATGCCTCTTCCTCTATTCCTGGAAGTTTGATCTTGTCTCCTCTTTCTCTTTTCCTCAATCTTGAGGCCTAATTGATAACACTGGTGTACACTCTTGGGACTTAGTAGAGTCATCTCCTCTTGAATGCTCCATTTTAGACCATTTAGGTACCTAGACACCTTATAGATCTCATCTTCGGTCACATTAGACCTCAAACAATTTTTTTGAATTTCCTCTGTATAAGAATTTACATCAAGATCCTTTTGTCTCAAGCTCTATCTTTTCTTATGCAATTGTATTTCGTAGTCATCAGGTATGTATGCTTCTTTCACCTTGACTACCATTCCCTTCCATGTGGCAATTGTTTTCTTGCCTTCCTTCTCCCTTTCATCTTGGATGAACTTCCACCATGTCAAGGCAAAGCCTATAAGTCTTCATTTTTCCACCCTTACCTTCTGTGCTTCTGTGACTGCATCACATTCAAAGTGGTTCTCCATGCCCTCTATCCAGTCCATGACTAGATATACTTCCATCCTTCCACTAAAAAGTGGTATTCCTTCAAGAGCCTTCCCACTCATGGCTTTCAAGGATTTCAAGAAGGGCTCTTCTTACAAAACAGGGTCAGGTTCTGGAGTTTTATCATGTTCAACAACCTCTTTTCCCTTGGCTTCCTTCCCTTCAAGTTTGTCACTGACTTCGTTAGTCTTTGTTTGGACTTCAATCAATGATTTCTCTAATTAGGATATTCTTTATCTCAATATCCTACTATCTACCTCCTGGTCATTGACGTTCTTGGCCAATTCCACATTAGTCACCATGATTGAAGACCCACTAGATTCACAATTTGACATACACTATGCAATCCAAAATATTTTTGGGGCTCTGATACCAATCTAATATGGAGGTTGGATAAGCCAATCCAAAGTTCATGCTCTTAGTCTTTCAATACACTTTAATGTTCTTTTTCTACACACCTTATAACCTATAGGATCTCTGCAATATTCTTGATCCCTTGGTCTCCTTAACCTACCCAACTAGGTCAAGAAAGAATTACCAAACCAAGACCTCTTCTTGGAGCTTACTAGCTTTCAACTCACTAGCCCTTAAACTCACCTAAAGGACTTCCACCCCCATTATTGTAAGGTACTCTTGCAGAGGTAAGGAGGTGTTCTTATACATTGCAATTTGATCAACTAGAGGTGTTAGGAGTCCCTCTTGACTCATCTTTCTAGTTGATTTCTTCAATTGGCTTCAAAATAGACCTAATGGCCAGTAGCCCTATTAGGTCTCCCATTCCAAGAAAATAGGGATTTTCTCCACTTATTCCCAAAGTAACCCTACAACTTTTCTTTGGGTTCTAGGTTCATTTTCCAAACTCTCAAGGATTTTTGGGGTTTTAGGGTTCCATCCTTCCGTACAGGGCCCTAACCCAAAATATGTGGTTTTAGGAGGGCTTTAGGACTTCACTGGCTTCTTGGCTAGTATGCAAGTTTTAGACTCTAATAATGATTGGCACGACCTTATCCTCTTAACAAATTCTTTATAAGATTCCCAACTTCAACTCCCAAAATATGATTGGGTCTTTAGTTCACACCTCTGCAAGTTATGCACTCTGCAACAGTGTCTTCCCTAGATGGGCTCACCACTGGCTCGCCTAGGTTAAGACCTTAAAATTTCTTCCTCTTCATTTGAGGGCCAAAGATCCTATAAAAATTATGTGAGTCTACTCACTATCCCCAAGAGGCCGTAAAGATTGAATGGTGAGGTAGTGAGCTAAGTCTCCATCTTTACAAATTTGTTAGTTTAACCAGTGATAGTGCAAAACAAGAATATTTAGAGAAAATTAAATAAATAACTTGAAAATACCCAACCAATAGAACACAAAGAAATAAAAACAACTACTTTAATCCATGCACAAGCTACAGTGCTGAACTCAATCCATATTCAATCTACTATTACTCAAAAACTAACAAATGCCCATAAAACAACACTTCTCTATATTCTTCAAAATCAGAATCCGTACAATAGGTGTCTAACCTTGGGATTAGGTCATCACATGTCTTAAATAGGTCAACCATGTATTTGGTTTCCTCTTGGGGCACTTCTCCATCATTTTTGCAAACTTGGACAATGTTGTTCGAGCAACTTTTAAAAGTTGCAATGCAACTTTTTACATCTTTTTGCATCTTTTTACATCTTCAAGAAATGAGTTCAAACACTCATCTAGCCTCATCCTAAACTCCAACCTAGGTTGAAACATGGTTCTAAACATCTCCAAGTCCCTAATGACATGATGTTGAGATCATCAACTCCACTAAACAATCAGGAGGCTTTACAACCTTTTAGGCCTTAATTGCAACTTGCTAAGGACTTATGACTCAACTAGACCCTAATCCCTATTGTACCCACACACTATGGACAACATGACCTTATGAAATATAAAACATGCCTCAATGGGCTTCACACAAAAAAATTGCGTAGGATTGACTTACCAACCCATGGGTGCTTCTGCACCACATACTACTAATACAAGTCATTAATAACATCAAAGTCTTTAAAATATTATAGTAATAAGAATATTATAGGCACCATAGGCCTTAGAGAGTCTTAAACCAAAAACTAAGGAGGAAACCATAAGAAATAAGTAAGCTTTGCACCTGACTGGGTGATAACCGCAGCCCAATAATAGTAAAAAAACTTGAAGAGTTCCTTGTAATTTCCCTCTTTTTCCACATTTGGTCCCAACATCTTCTTTTGTAGCAAACAGATAGAGCTAGCAAGCTATGCATAGCTCTCAGACTAAACCTGGAAATGCATAACCCTTTTATCTTATTGTTGTTTATATTTATAAATTTTATTTTCTTGAAATGTATTTTAAATCATATAAATCAAATCAAAGTACAAAGAAAATATTTATTATTTAAATTTTATTTTATAAATTTTTTAATGTAAACCATCTAGAAGTTTTTACATTCTTTGAATCAAACAAAATTATTTTGTTTGCTATTTTTTTTTAAAATCTTAATGATGATCATATGTCTATTTCTTAATTTTATTTTACTTATGAATTTATTTATGAAAATATTATATTTTAAATCTAAAAGTATAATAAATTTAAAAAATTATAAATTATAACCATTTTCATAAAAAAAATTTAAATTAGTATAATCAAAGATCTCATAAATAACACTTAACAACTTGTAAAAAAGTATATTATTTAAAAAATTAAAATTCAAAACAATAAACAAGATTTATTTATCAACAAGTCTAACTTATATTCACTATAGTTTATAAATTTTAACAATAAAAACCAATAAATATAATCTAGCATATAGTTTATATTTTAGTATAAAAAAAATTACTTTCTATTTTTTTGATTTAAATTATTTTATTATGTTTTAATAATCTTCTTTAAAGATGGAGATATTCCTTTTTCCAACTGACCTTTAATGCTACATAAATATATTTACTTTATTCAACTCTATTATTTAACTCTAATACCAAATTTATAGCATTAAGACACAATAGAGTATATCCATGATAAACACAATTTTTATTATATTGTATTTTAAAAGATGTCTCCAATACGTATGGTCCATAAAAAAAAAACTTATGGTCATTTCCTTAGATTTGAGAGTTGGATATTTTAACATTTGAAAACCAAGTCATAAGAATAAGAATTATTTTTAGTATTATTAGTTCCTGCCGTCAGGGAGGATATTATAGCATTCAATGCAATGCTACTGTTTTTATTAATTGTCCAATTAGAACATTGTATTTTTCAACAACTTTTTCATTCATATAGTTTTAATATATTTTGACTTTTTTATATTGTAATAGAAATTATTTATTTCTATTTTTATTGGCTGAATGTGGCTAGAGTAGTGGGTGAGGCTTTTGTCTTTTTGTGGGGAGATATTTTCATTTCAATTGTCCAATGATAACACTTTATTTTTTAACAACTTTTTACATTTATATAGTTCTAATATATTTTGAATTTTCTATTATTGAATTTTGCTACTATTGTTTATAATATTATATTTGTAACTAATTAGTTATATTATATATTAATATTAATTTAATAATATAATATTAATATTTTTATTATATATTATATTAATAGAATAAATTATTATATTCATAACAATGCATATGTAATAGAAATCTTTATTTAATATTTAATATTTAATTTCAACTATAATTAATGATTATATTTAGTTATACATATTAATGATTATATTTATTTAATGACTTATATTACATTTAGTTTCAAAGAAAATTCTATATAGTGGTAATTATATAGGATATTGAAATTTATTTATATTATTTTAACTGTATGCCAAATATCTTAAGGCTTAATCTTTAGGACTTAGTCAGGAACTAGATGCTATGCGTCCTTGTTAATATTAAGTTATTGAGTGATAGATAAGGATGATGAACAAAGACAAATTCAACAACACCATCATTTCTTTTGCATCCTAATTTTGTTTTTGTTAGTTGTGTCTAGTTATTCCATATATTGTGTTCGTTCAATAGTTTTGGCATATTGTTTTGGCACACTTCTAGAACCCCCAAATGCTTACCATACTAGTTATTCCATTTATTGTGTTCCTTCAATGGGTTTGACATATTGTTTTGGAACACTTCTAGAATCCCCCATATGCTTACCATACTAGAATCATGTCCAACAAATGCTTATGTCATGTCCTCTTTAAATTAATGTTTTGTGATTTGATGAAATTGAATTTAATAGATATAATTGTTAATCTATAATAATGAAGTTGTCTATCACAATTTAAATTGTAGTTAAAAGATTATAAAAAAGTGATAATATATAAGTTAATAGTTTTAAGATTTTTTAATAGTGGTAAAATAGATTTGCATTTATATTAAATAAACAAGGTCATCAAAAATAGAATACAAATATCTCCTATTTCATTTGATATCCCTACTAAGAATCAATGGTAGGGATAAAGCCAAACAAGCTTAGCTATATGCAAAGTTTAATAAGGTTGTTTTGGCATTTGCCTAACATGTGCCCCTCAATTAATACTTGAAGTATAGTTATACATCATAAATTTGCCACGACAAACTTTTAATAATTTAGTACCAACATTTTATTTTCTCTTCGTTATTTTGTAACTCCACATCACTTCAATATTTTGATGTCATCATGTTCACATTTGATCGATGAGATCCAGCCATATATATTATTTCATATTCCTAAATAAATGGACCGAAAGCATCATACTTAGACTGTGGCTAGCGCTTCAATGACCATATAAAGGTTGTGTTATACTTTATATTATTTATATAGTTTGGTAATGACACTTATAGCTAAAAAAAAATCTTACTTTTGTTAAGGCTCTTATAAAATCAATAGCTTAATTTAAATGAGTGAGTGGTCATGATTTAAATGAAAAAAAAAAAGCGCTTCTTGTTGTTTAGCATGTGTGTAAAGCCATAATTAAGCAATTAGCGATCATTTTTACCAAAGACAAAATAAAATTAAAATAGTAATAACAAGTGGTACATAGTGGCGAAGTATTTGCCTATAATTAATTATAGTCATAATATTATTTATATAATTTAATAAAGTATAATAGATTTCATTAGAAGATAATATTATAATAATAATAGAGTTTTCAAACTATAAAATAATTTTATTAAATTTATAAGGATAATTATTTAATATTAAATTTGTATAATGTAGGGATATAATATATATTTTTAATTATAATATAATAATTATTTTGATTTTGGAGAACATTTGTTTGATATATTGAATGAGGTGAAAAGAAAAATGACAATAAATAAGACAAGGTTGATGAGATTAAAAAATACGATAAATATTGTTCAATTGAAAAAAAGCATATTGTATAAATGTAAGTTTGGTAAATATGGGGTATTGTGTCCTAAATAATTGCCTCAAAAATTGCAATGTACATAGTGCTTGCGTGAAATCCCTGTATAAGACCCCAAATTTAATAGCCAATCGACATGAAGAAAAATAATTTTGATGATTTTGTAACTTAAAAATTGCACATGTATACTTTAGGAAAAAAATGAAAAAATTCAAAAATGGAAAATACTTAATTGTAATTGGTTGATATAGTTTGTTTTAATAACTAGTTAACAAAAACTCATTGCAATAGTATATAGCCTAACGACAAATACTAATAATAATAAGAATACAATACAAGGACTAAATCATGAAGCAATGGTTTCAAAGGGTTGTCATACATATTAGTGCGAAAAGTAGATCATTAATGGTATATAGAAGGAATTTTAGAAATGATAGATAGATATATAGATAGATAAGAATCCTTAGGTAATAAGATTTTCTTGTAAATTATATTTGTTCAGATGTGTGTCAAATTTGTGATTGGCTTATTGCATAATATTAATAACAAATAAATAATAAATGAAACACAAAATAACATTTCAATCTTGTGAAGGAAAGACAATATAAAATCTGAGAACAATATGCCATATAAATCTAAAAAAATAGTTAAAAATTAGTAGCGACACCAAAATTGAAAAGTCCATGAGATAAACATTGGAAAATCTCTATCATTGAATTTTTTGTTTCCCTCTTTCCCTCTAGCAAGGACATTACTTGAGTAGATCATTAACATCTTTTTATAATCAATTGTTCATTTTTAAATTTAAGCTTAATTCATGTTACAAAAGCTTTTTCCCATGAAAATACAAAATCATATTTAAAATCATTATCTTTTGATAAAAAAAATTATATCCATTATCTAATCAAGAACATTTAAATAAAAGACTCATTCAAACAATAAAAGGTTATTAAATATTAATTAAACAACAATCATAAGCCACTTGTGTCTTTCATTATATTAATTAGAAAGAACTATTATTCATTAATTATAAAAATGCATCATATTTGTAAATTCTTTATTATGTACTTAGAGTTTTGAGAGGCATCCATAATATTACTGTCAACTATATTTTAGAATAATAAATACTTTTGATTACAAAAATATCTTCCGACTATTTTCATTTATAGTTTTTTTTTTTTAAATTTTCTTATATCAACACACCTATGAAATTATATAATTTTATAGAAAAAATATAATCTAAATAATATTTATTGTAAATAATTAACAAATAAAGATATTTTTTATTTATATTATTAAAAAACTAAAAAACTGAGAAGAAAAGATAATTGTATATTATTTGAAGAAATTTGAAAAAATATTTTAGTTTTCAATATAAAAAGATCAAATAAAAAATCAAATCAAATTAATTTATGAATTTACTAAAATATTTTAAAGATATAAATATGCTAATAAATAACCAACATTTGTTTACAAAAATATACTCATAAAACAAAAAAAAAATAAAATAATTTAATACTATTGATCAATTTAATTTTCAATTAACTAAATTAGATGATGTGGATAGAAATAAAAAGAACTACTAAACTGATAATCCTAAAGGATAACATTTTGTCTTTAGTATACAAAGAAAATAGTTTTTGAACTGTCGGTAACAACAATGGGAGAGGTTGAAGGCATTATATTTTTCCATTAGTATATACAAGGAAAAAGAAGATATACACCATCAGTTTACACTACACCGACAGATAGGGCACAACACTACCCGACACCAAAGTTACCTGATACTGCCAAGTACAAAGCATCCCGACAAACACTATTCAATGTTATCTGATGACAAAAAAGGATAAAGGAACCCGACGAGTAACAAAAGTGCAACCCGACGAAACAACAAAGAGAGGAACTTGACAAATGAAAGGAACCCGACGACCAGTTTAACAAAGGAACGCCGACATAATTTTAGTTCAACCCAATGACCAAGAACCGATAGTAAGTTACATCCTGCAAAAAGTGGATCTGACTTTCCACGTCAGATAAAATACTGAAGTTGTATATTTAGCTTCTTGATTTGTTTTAAATCCATTATGTGCAGAGGAAGCAATGTAATTATTATTGTTTTAATTAGTTTAACTGTTTTAAAACATGTAAACTAAAGATCAAGGTCAAGTTGTAAACCTTGGATCTAGAGTTAACATTGTAATGCGTGATTCTAGAATAGGTCAAATACATGTATAAATAGATGCTCAATCTATTGTGAACATGTTGTTCTTCGATGATGATTGTAGCCACTGAGAGCATCTAAGGATCAGACAAGAGAATTCATGCAGAAGGATAGAAAAGGATCAAATCAGTTTCAAGAACAGAACACTGGCTACCGACGAGCAGAGAAAAGGTATTCATCAATCAGTATAGGTGATATTCATATTATGAGAGCTTTAATGGACCTGTGATCAGCAATATTAGATTGCATACAGTTAGGTCAACATATTGTACTCATTCTAACAAGTGTAGTACACTTAAGAAATCCTTTCAAGAAAGGTGGACCTAACAGTCCTATTGTAAATCTCTTAACTGAGTGCACACTTAAATCAGTGTTGCTAAAGCTCTTAACATAGTAGATCTTAAATGGTCTCCACTTTAATAATCCTAAAAAGGTAGATCATCGGAAGTGATCAGTTGTAAGCCTTTACCAGCTTCCTTCCATTTTACAGATAGTGAAATTTTGTGGGTGCCATCCCCACCGCAGTTTTTACTTCCTAACAGGAGTTTTCTGCAATGTCATATCTTTTGTTATGTGTTTATTACTTTCATGAATGTTTCTATGAATGTTGCAAACAATTAAATATTATGAATTAATACTACTTGCATAAGAAGAACATCAGTAATGGTCAGTAATATAGTAAAGAATAGTTGCTAATGATGAAAGGTGAAAAGAGTAAAAAGTTTTAGAGGTACTAATTCACCCCTCCCCTCTTAGTACTACTTCCCATTAATCCCAACAATTGGTATTAGAGCTAAGTCTCTTCTTGGAAAGCTTAAAGGCTTAAGAGAAAAGATCATACAATGGAGAAGTACAAACTTGATAAGAATATTGAGAATAAAAAGCTTGAGATACAGATGTTCTATGAATAGTATAAAGAAGCAAGAGTCAAGATGAGAGAGTTGTTGGATGAGAGGAAAGGTATGGCAACTCAGAGAAATAAAAAAAGATTATCAAGAAGAAGAGATTCCAAATTTCTTTGAATCTTCAGGATCAAATACAAGTAATGCATCAGATACAACAGAAGAGAACATCACAAGTCTAAAGGAGATCAATTTCAACATCTAACATAACGAATAAAGATGGTGCAAATTAGTCAAGAGACCTAGATGGTAAGAATGATTGATGTAATGAGTTCTGCTAGACAAGCTGAAATAGAAAGAACACTAGCTATTGATGACAGAAGGAAGATCATAGAGAAGCTACAAGAGAAGGAGTTAGAAATTCAAAGACATGCTGAGAATCACCATGAGATTACAAATCAGATTTTCTTATGAGTCAAGAAGCAAAGAGAAAGAATATAGAACTCATTGAAAGAGTACAGGCTATCGGTGAACTAAGAGAAGAAAATGAAAAACTAAAGCATGAGGTTAGAATTCAACAACAACATAATGAAGTTATCATAAAGGCTGAAGAAAGTAATATAAGAATGGATGATTTTCTTGAAGGACAATGAAGAGTCAACAACAACAACGATCTAGGCTTTACCGAAAATGGAGAATCATCAAATCAAGCCAATCCAAAGAATGTCTATGAAAATCCAAGACCAAGAAAGCTGAAATGCAAACACTGTGGAAAGCAAGGCCACACATCAAATGTGTGTAGGCAAAATCAAAGGTATTCTTAAATCTACATCTTCATTCATAAGATTCTGTTATAAATGTAACAAGAAAGGACATAAAGCTTATGAATGTAAGTCTAAGATGGATCAACCAAAGAAGAAAACCTACATGGACAAATACTGTCCTACATGCAAGATGAATGGGCACACAAGTCTTGAATGCTAGAAAAAGGAAAAGGCAAGCATGGAAGCCTAAAGATCAAGAAAATCCCTATCAACCAAAGAGAATCGGTAATCAATATGTATGGGACTAAAATACTTGGACAAACTATACATCATGTGGCAGATATGGTCACATTGCTGCAAACTGCATGAGGGCATGGACCAAAAGGTCTAGAGGCTGGTCAAACCCCAGAATGGCATGCTTACACTATCACAAAGTTGGTCATCTCAAGAAATACTGCAAAGACCGAATGACAGAGACAAGCACATATCCCAATGGAAACACCACTGAAGATATCCGGAGGGCTAGAGACAAAATATGGAGAAAAGCTTCAGGTAATGATGAAGCTGGACCAAACAATGCAAATGGTGACACCCCATCCAATAGATCTGGTGACATCACCACCCCCACTTAAGCTGAACAAGTAAGTATGGAACTGCACTACCCCAAGTCATATTTTGCGTCAGTTCCATTATACAATTGATAACTAGTTAAAATCAACATAAATAAAGATGCATATTATGTTACTTGTTACAATTTTGAGAAATCAACCTCGTCAGTATACAGATACCGAAAATCATCGGTGAACATAATGGATTAGCTATCTACACTTACCGAGAATTGTCGGTCAACACATAAAATGGCTAAATTGCTAACGTAACCTGACACCCGTCGGTAAGAAAGAAAAGTTCTAAAGGTGTCATGACACAATACTGATACCATCGGTAAAAGAAAAATTCTTAATAGCTATCCCGAGACCCTGAAAACCCTGACGATGATTGTTAAAGTCTTACTGATGAACTCCATCTTCTTGACACGATGAGTTGATGAGTCATTGAGCATTTATGATAGACTTAGGGCAAAAGTCTATAAATACTCAACGGGAGCACTTCATTTTGCACCCGTGATTTGAAGATAAAAAGTAGAGCAAAAACAGAGCGATTGAAGAGCATTCAGCAGATCAACCTCAAACTCAATCTAGTGCACCTCAAACAGATCATTAACCATTATCAAGGATTGAAGTAAGTACCGAGGGCATGGAAAGAACTCTATCGTTATTTTCAAGAAAGCCCTAAAACTTGAAAAATGATGGCAACCACTTCAAGAACTACTAAGGTCAAGAATGATAAGAAGAATGTAGTTAAATTAATTAAAAACAATACCTGTGTGGAGCCCAAGTACAAGATATGCCCAGAGATTGCATCACAACCTGATGAAACCGATGCATTTTCTAAAATTCCACCTAGGGTTTTGTTAATAGAGGATGTAAGGTCCTATATTCACTGTAAGATTTCTGAAATAGGTGATCTAAAGATGGATGAAGCTTACAAGAAGCTTTGTGATGTAGAAGGAAACCTAAAAGATGAATAAAAGCATCTGCAAGTGAAGGGAATAAAAAATGCCCTATATTTCCTGAGGGACTTCAAGACTGACTGGATATGGTTGGTACTTAGCAAAATGCATGATCAAAAGTGATGGCTAGATCAACCAAAGTAAATCACTAAGGATGTCCTACATGTTGTCACTGGTTATCTGATAACTGACAAGCCTAAGGCTCAGAAGCATCCTTCAAGGCCAGAAGTTTAAAATCTCACAAAAGATGAATGGGATAACAAAGGTCTGAAAGTGAACACCATCACCGACGAGGAACTAAGGCTCGGTGCATGTGTAATTGGCTACAAGATCTTTCAGGCAAGCAGGCTAAACATCATATCGTCAACATCAGTAAGCACAACTTACAAGATAGTGACAAAGGGCAGTCAGATGGATCTATGTGAGATCCTGCTAAAGCAACTTGATGAGAGCATGAACACAATAAGGTCTACAAAGAATAACACATGTAAGTTCGGCTCACTTATCATGTGTATGTTTTTCTACTTTAAAGAATACTTTCCTTTAGTAGGAAAAGTGAAATGGGATACTACAAAGCCAGTCACCCTACAAATTAGTGAACTAATTAAGTCACTAGGAGATAAATTTGAATAAGTTATGACTGTATACTTCCTTCAATTCAAGGAAAAGATGATGGAAAGAACAAGGATCCCTAAGCAAGTGATTGAAAAGCATAGGGATAAGATATGTTTTATGGTGGATACAGACTTTACCCACATAAAACCAGTTGTACCAAGGATAGCTTGGTTAGCCCCACTTGATTATGAAATCAACATAGATCAAGCAACCAATGCTATTGATGCATTGATCAATGAGCCAATTGACAACAAGCAACCAAGGTTTGGAACCTATGAAGAGGCCAGATCAAACATAAAAAGAGGCCTAGAAATCAAAATGATTGTCAACAAGAAGAATAATATGGTCAAGAATCTTAAAAAGATTCTATTGGTTAATGAGGAAGAATAAGAACAAACAGAGGAAATGGATGAATAGGTCACCATCAGTGAAGGGCAAGATGAGTAGAAATTAGATTCTGAGGCAACTAAATTTGATACACCTCCACCTCCTACAAAGAAGTAGAGGACAAGAAGTCAAACTACTAAGACTGATACCACACCTCTTAAGAAATGTTAAGTAAGGACCTATAAGAGGAAGCAACCAACAAAGAAAACCAAGTAGCAAACTAAACAACAAATAGAGAAACAAACACCTACAAAGAGGATTAAAATAATGGTTAGGACAAAAGTTGACATAGAGGATTCTAAAGAGGATGAGCCTGATGTAGTGAAGAGAAACTTCAGGAATCAAACAATTGATGAGGTTGTTGAATCTATTGATGCATCTAGCACAATGTATGATAAGGAAAGTAGACAATGGGATACACTGAAACTAGAGAACCAAAATAGAATACAAGAGGCAATCATCAAGTCAATGGTAAAATTCAAATATGTACCAGCTGAATTTATCAACCAAATACCAAAAGAGCTGGGTAACAGAATATCTCAACAGTGGTCATATGCTCTATAGACCAAAAGAGAAGAAAGGGAGAGGGTACTTGTTACACTTATGCATCCAAAATATAAGATTGAAGAAATCAAAGAAATTATGAAGAAGCATTCAAGGAATTTTTTAGCCAAGATAAGGGCTTACAAAGTGCTAGAGGATAAGTTCATAGAGCTAGATACAATGACCGAAACAAAATGGAGACAACTCCTAGATTTGCCTATAGAGTCAACAAGTTGTGAGGAACAGTTACTACTCACTGACACACCTCATAGAGAGGAGGAGAAGCATAAGGCAAGTCCTCAACACATTGCTTTGGATAATGTTGAAGATATGGAGCCAATAGATTTGGACAAAGTCATGGATGATCTTGACATTCAAGACATCACACATTATCACTCTGTTAAGGATCCTCAAAAATAAGATGATGCTATATTCATATCACTTAAGGATTAGATGAAGCAACAAAAGATGGATACCCAAGCCAATAAAGACATGGATCTTGCTGGTGAGACATGGCAGGACACTTCAGACATGGACATAACAAAACCAGACCCTACAGAGAAAATACAAAAAGATGAAGATGTCACTGCTCAAAAAGACAAAACCAACAAGTAGGACACCATTCTAGATATAGCACAAGATAGAAAAGCAATATGCCAGTATTGATGAAGGCCATCAATATACTATAAAGTAATGAAGGATCTAATGCAGAAGATACAAGCACACCTGAGGACAAGGGTGATACAGAAGCAAAAGACACCACAGATGATACAAAAGACACAACTGTAGAACAAGTTGCAACTGATGATCAGAAAGATAATTCTACTGATCAAAGTAAAGAGGAAACAAAAAAGTTAGAAGAGGACACACATAAAGAAAAGAGTGAAGAAGCAAAAAAAGACGAGATGGAAAAAAAAATAGAAGAAAAATCTGTAGAGACACCAAAGGTTGATGGAGAGACGTCTTCACAAAACTGACAAGTGCACACCGAGTAGAAAATATAAGAAGCATCTTCAAAAAATCCTTCACCAAGAAATTCAAAGAGGAAAAATGAACTAGCAATGGTAGTTCATACATCTGCGTCCACACAAGTCTCAAAAAAGAAGAGAAATCATAAGAATCCAGTCACTCTAGATGAAATCATTGAGATTCCCATTTGTGATCCCAGGACATTGGATCCAACTGAATTGACCAAGTATGCAAGACACTGTGAGAGGAAGGAAATGCAAGACAAATTGAGACAAGCCATAAAGGAGGCAAAGGTAATTGAAGTAGCAAGAGGAATACTTCAACAAATTATACCAGATGTAGATGTTGATCAAACAGCCCCAATGCTTGATCAATTAGTGGTTCTCACAGAGGCAATCACATCTCAGAACATAGATGCTGAGAAAGTCATGGAAGAGAGACTTGAACATAAATATGAGTTCAAGCTAGTAGAAAAGATAAGCCAAGAAGTGGCATTGTAAAAGGTAAAGCTTTCTGAATTGGTTAGCATAATAGATCCAATAATCGTAGAAGCTATAACCTTAATACAAAATTTATGCACCCTTGATCAACTCACCAAGGAGTATTTTGTAAAGATAGCACAAATAGATGTTGATCTTCAAACAAGTGCACAAAGTCTCACGAATAGTGAAGAGGCAAAAAAATTGCACAATTAGAAGCTAAGCAAGCACAAAAGCTGAGACAAGACATACAGATTACAGAGACCAAGTTTAGAGATGAGATAATGAGCTTCAAGTACAAATCTTACCGACACTCACACTACTACAGAAACATATGATAGAGGAAAGGCACTAATTGCCACTCTAGAAATGTCTATCCTAGACAATATTTATGATATGCATGCAAGGCTAGAACTAGATCACATGGCACTAGAACTATTGAAAGAAAAATGGGAGAAATTGTTGGAAGACATCAAGTCCACCCACTCACATATTCTTGACACATCGTAAGTTACACATTTTTTGGCATCTTATAAGTTGTACATTTTGGTCATGAGTATCAAATAAAGGGGGAAATGTATAGTCAAACAATTGAAAGAGCAAAGAACAAGGAATGTATAGTACAAAGGAAAGTATACATGTACATATACTTATACTATAGCGATGTATATAGCTAGGGGGAGTCATATAATGAAAAATTTATAAACATGGTGTACATTCTAAATAATTTAGTATTATGCACATATCAGTTTTTGATACTAATGTCAAAGGGGGAGATTGAAGGCATTATATTTTTCCATTTGTATATACAATGAAAAACATGATCTACACCATTGATTTACACTACACCGACAGACAGGGCACAACACTACCCAACGCCAAGGTTACCCGATACTGCCAAGTACAAAGCATCCTAACAAACACTATTCAGTGTTACCCGATGAAAAAAAGGGATAAAGTAACTCGACGAGTAACAACAGTGCAACCCAAGGAAACAATGAAGAGAGGAACCTGACATATGAAGGGAACCTGATGATCAGTTTAACAAAGGAACACCAACAAACTTTCAGTTCAACCCGACGACCAAGAACCGACAGCCAGTTACATCCCGCAAAAAGTGGATCTGACTTTCCATGTCAGATAAAACACTGAAGTTGTATATTTAGCTTCTTGATTTGTTTTAAATATATTATTTGTGGAGGAAGCAATGTAATTATTATTGTTTTAATTAGTTTAACTATTTTAAAACATGTAAACTAAAGATCAAGGTAAAGTTGTAAACCTTGGATCTAGAGTTAACATTCTAATGCGTGATTCTAGAATAGGTCAAATACGTGTATAAATAGATGCTCAATCTATTGTGAACATGTTATTGTTTGATGATGATTGTAGCCATTGAGAGCATCTAAGGATCAGACAAGAGAATTCATGTAGAAGGATAGAAAAGGATCAAATTAGTTTCAAGAACAAAACACATGCTACAGACAAGTACAGAAAAGGTATTCATCAATCACTATAGGTGATATTCATATTATGAGAGCTTTAATAGATCTGTGATCAGAAATATTAGATTGCATATAGTCAGGTCAACATATTGTACTCATTCTAACAAGTGTAGTACACTTAAGAAATCCTTTTAAGAAAGGTGGACCTAACAATCCTATTGTAAATCTCTTAACCGAGTGCACACTTAAATCACTATTGCTAAAACTCTTAACAGAGTAGATATTAACAGGTCTCCACTTTAATACTCCTAACAAGGTAGATCATCAAAAGTTATCAATCGTAAGCCTTTTGTGGCTCCCTTCCATTATGCAGATATTGAAGTTTTATGGGTACCATCCCCACCGCAAATTTTACTTCCTAACAGGAGTTTTTTGGGATATCATATCTTGTGTTTTGTGTTTATTAATTTCATGAATGTTTCTATGAATGTTGGAAACAATTAAAGATTATGAATTAATACTACTTGCATAAGAAGAACATTAGTAATGGTCGGTAATACAGTAAAGAATGATTGCTAATGATAAAAGGTGAAAAGAGTTAAAATTTTTAGAGGTACTAATTCACCCCTCCCCTCTCAGTACTACTTCCCATTAATCCCAAAAGAGGCTTCAAGCTGGAAAGGATTTTAAAATTTAAATAGGGTTCCTACCAGGCATGGTCGCCTAGTTGCGGGCAATGGTCTAGGTCCTGGGTTGGTGAATGCCATGGTGAACATGGTCAAAACTTTGGCGGGTTCTCCAGTACCTATTTTTAATTTGGCTTCATAGGTGTTACACCCCGTTCTATGTGGAAAGGAGAATTAGCCTCCTTGCCAGGCTGTCATGACATGTGTATCACCTAAGGTGTGTGCTGGTGAGATTTCTTCTAAGGATTTGTCTCATCCTTTAGGTCCACTGACGACCAGATAGAATATTTCAGATTTCAGGCCTAGCCTGGTTCTAGAAAAAAAGATCCCTAAGGACCGACTGGTGGGGTCCCTTGAAGCAAAAAGAGATGATTTTGTCGAGGTCAACACCTCTTCAACCAAAAAATGGTTAGAAATATTGGGTGCTAAATAAGCGGGAAATCATTCTCCTATTGTTGGAACCGTGAAGCCTAGCTTTGTGAACTGCAAAGTAGCCATTTTTGTTCCTGATTCTCTAGTGGATCTCTCAGTCTCTACAATGGAGTTTACCCTGGTTGGTAAGTTCCTTGGCCCTTGTGCTAACATTGAAATGGTTATATCTTTTGTTAGGAAAAAATGGGTTTTGAAGGGTCAGGTTGACATAGTTGCTTTACCTAAGGGGTTTTTATCCTTTGCCTTTTCTAAAAAAGAAGACCAGGACTCTGTCCTGTGTGGAGGGTCATGGATGTTTGGAAAAATAGAAGTGATATTCAGTAAGTGGTCTCCAAAATGGGATTATTCTGATAATTTATTCAATGCAACATCGGTATGGGTCATGTTTCCTGGATTTCCCCTCGAGTTCTGGAATGAGGAAGTATTTAAGGGGTTTGCTTCCTCTATTGGTGGGGAGCTTCTCACGGTCGACTCCATGACTAAATCTAAGTCCTATTTGGGTTTTTCAAGAATATGTGTCAATATTTCTCAGTTTGATAACCTCCCTTCGGTTATTAACATCAATTCCAAGCTGGGTATCTGGAAGAAAGAAGTGGAATTTGAATCTCTTCCCTTTTCCTTCTTTGTGTGTCATAAAATGGGTCATTGGGCAATGAATTGTCCGAAAAAATTCTGCAAGGACCCCAAAATAGTGGTCCCTGACTCTATTCCACCTAAGGAATACAAACAAATTTAGAAAGAGAAGAAGACTCTAGTTTTAACCGAAGGAGAGAGTGTTAACAAGGTTGATCTGGAAGGATGCCTTTGTGACATGGTTGACTCAAATGGGATTCTAAACTTGGAAGAGGGAGAAATAGTGGAATTTGTTACACATATATCTGATTCACTGATGAAAGAAGTGTCGGTAGAGGTAGTGGTTCCTATCCAGGCTGTAGAACAGTCGTTGTTCAAATTTGAAGGTACCTTCCTTACTATTCAGTGAGATAGTGAGGCAATGGGGGAGGATTCTCCTTCCTATGATCCTAAAAAGTCAGATGAGGAGGCGTCTTCATCTACTACAGATACTCTATTTGGCAATGGTGATGAAGAAACTTTCTTTAGTCTGTATATTCTAGATCTGAATGGGGATCCATGGACTAATCAAATGGGGAAGAAAAAAAATAAAAAATAGAGATCACTCTCTACTCCTAGCTCTAAGGGAGTGGTAACTCGGAGTAGGGATGATGGAGGTTCTAAGGTTCGAGTATGAAGGCGGATGTGGGATCTAAAAATAGAACACCAGGTAGAACCTCAAAGAGAGAGAGAGAGAGAGAGAGAGAGAGAGAGAGAGAGAGAGAGAGAGAGAGAGAGAGAGAGAGAGAGAGAGAGGGNGAGAGAGAGAGAGAGAGAGAGAGAGAGAGAGAGAGAGAGAGAGAGAGAGAGAGAGAGAGAGAGGATGGTAAGCAATTGACCATCCAAGATGTCTACACTCTGGTTAAGAAATGAAAATCATATCATGGAACATTAGGGGGCTCAATGCTTCCCATAAGCAGGATATGTTGAGGAACCTGGCAAGAGATCATAAACCTGATATCATGATGGTTTAGGAAACCAAAATGATTAAAGATAAGGTTGAAAAAATTAGAATCTTCAAAAATGGAGGAGTTGTTGGATCCAGTTATGTTGGTGCCTCAAGAGGTATTGCTATTTTTTGGAATCAAAATAATATTAGAGGTGTTATTCTTAATAATGATGTAAATTGTTTGAGCATTAAATTTACCCATATCAAGACAGATTTTGAATGGGTGTCCACTAATATCTATGCTCCTAACTCCAAATCTAGTAGAGCTAAATATTGGAAAATGGTTGAAAATCAAAGAATTTCTGTCTATTATTCTCCCTAGCTGGTTATGGGAGATTTCAACTATCCTCTAAAAGATGATTAGAATTTTGGAGGGTTTGATAGCTTGAGTCAATTAGAGGGTAGAGTGGATCTAATAGATTTTGTCAATCATCAAACTCTTGTTGATATAGATCTACAAGGTGTTAATTACACTTGGTCTAATAGAAGAGTGAGAGAGGACCTTAGTCAGGTTTGTCTAGATCGTGCCCTAATTTTTGGAAATTGGCTAAATAAATTTTTCTTCTTGCTGTCTTCTATCGCGAAGGTTGGGCTAGATTAGTTTCCCCTCTCCTTTGTAGCTGATTTAATGAAGGTTAAGGGTAATATCCCCTTTAGATTTGAAAAAATGTGGATTGATCATCTTGAGTTACATCAGAGAATTTGGGAATGGTGGAATGTGAACATTCATGGGACTGCTATGTTTTGGGTGTCTAAGCAACTCCAGCACATAAAACAAAACATAAAGACTTGGAGTAAGGAAGTGTTTGGGGATATCTTCAAAGTCAAGCTAGACTTGAAAAAGGAACTTGTTATCATTAAGGAATCTATTCAGAAGATAGGTATGTATCAAGACCTTAAGGATAAAGAGACTATTCTTTTGGTCAAGATTCATAACATTATCTCTAAAGAGGAAGTGTACTAGAGACAAAGGTCTAGGTCACTGTGGCTGAAAGCTGGAGATAAGAACACTAGGTTCTTCCACATGTCTACTTCACATAGAGCCTCTAATAGAATTTCCAAACTTAGGTTAGCCTCTGGCTTGGTTAGAAATGATAAAGATATATCTTGGGTTGTGATTGAGTTTTTTTCCTCTCTTCTCTCCAAAGATCAGCCGCTTTCCTTGGAAAACCAGGCTCTGATTCTTGATTCTATCCATTCTTTAGTGGATGATCCTACTAACAAGTTTTTGACTACCATTCCTTCCTCAAAGGAAATCAAGAAAGCTTCTTTCTCTTTTGAGGGAGATAAGTCCCCAGGCCCAGATAGGTTTCCTGGGTTCTTCTTTCACAAATTCTGGCATATTGTGGGTAGCATGCTGTTAAAGAATTCTTTGGATCTAGAACTTTTCTTAAGGAAATTAATGCTACCTTTATTACATTGATTCCTAAGTCTCCTGGTGCCAATTCTATTGATTCCTTTAGGCTGATCAACTTATGTAACTCGGTGTATAAAATTTAATCGAAGGTTCTTACTCTTAGGTTGCTGGCTATCCTTCCTCATACTATTTCTCCCCAGCAGAGTGGTTTTGTTCCTAGAAGGAAAATTTTGGATTCCATTATGAAGGTTCATGAGGTTTTTCATTCTACTCACTCTTCCTCTAAACATGGTTTCTTACTGAAGCTTGATCTCTCAAAAGCGTATGACTGGGTGGACTATGACTTTCTGATTAAGATTGTCCAATCCTTTGGATTTTGTGAAAAACGGTTGCATCTTGTTTCCTAGCTTATCATTAATTTGATGGCTAATGTTATTGTGAATGGCTCCTCTTCCCATTTCTTTAAGCCTACAAGGGGGATCCGTCAAGGGGATCCTTTGTCCCCTATTCTCTTTTCTATTTTGGCAGTGGGTCTTGGTTATTATTTTCATAAACTGGCTTTTGAAGGTTCTCTAAAGGGCCTTATTCCTTCCTTTGCCTCTAGGCCTTGCCCCCATGATAAATTTGTTGATGACATAGTTATTATGGGGTCATCTACTATCCAGGAAGCTAGAAGGATCAAACAGGCTCTTTCTATTTATTCTTCAACTACAAGCCAAATTGTCAATTGGCAGAAGAACTCTCTATACTTTATAAATACGCCAGAGGAAAGACAAAAGAAGATAGCTAGAATCATTGGGTGTGAAATTGGGACCTTGCCTGTAATCTACCTTGGTCTCCCTTTGGGATTGAAACCTCCCGACTCCATTTGGGTAGGTATTATGGGAAGATTCAATAGGAAATTATCTAGTTGGAAGAGAGCTCTCCTTAGCCAAGATAGAAAACTCCAACTTCTGAAGGCTTCTTTGCAGAGTCTCCCCATATATGCAATGAGTTTGTTTAGGATCCTAGGAAAAATTGTAGATGTGATTGAATCTATTCAGACAAACTTTCTTTGGTTTAGAGTGGAAGACTGAAAGAGACTGGCTTTTGTGGCATGGTACAAGGTTTGTACTCCAAAGAAGTGGGGAGGGTTGAGGATTCAACCTCTAAAGGTTATTAACTAGGCCCTTCTAGCTAAGAAATTCTGGTATATCTATGATGACAATAAAGAATGGAACAACATTATTAAAGAAAAATCTCTTTTCATTCCCTCACATGTCAGAATTTATGGATTCTAATGTGAAGGTGCAGGGTTCTTTCATTTGGAATAGTATCCAGCAAGATAAGGAGACAAATTTGAAGGGTGCTAAGTGGCTTTTGGGTAATGGCAGGAGAATTATGTTCTGGGATGATTGTTGGGTCAAAGATTTTCCTCTCAATTCCATTCCTTCTATTCAACCTTTTATTGACATATGTAAATAGAGATTTGGTATGAGGGCCACAAATTACTAGGAAAACTAAACCTGGGTTGACCTTTCTAAGGTGGACTTCTCGCTAAAACCTCTTATGCTGGATTTGAATATCTGGAAAGTGGACTCTTCTAAGGAGGATAATTTGATATGGGAAAAGATTCCTTCGGGTCTCTATTCTGTCACTTTGGCCTCTAAGATCTTAATAAATCCCCTGGATCCTCTTCCCTTCTGGAATCAGGTATGGGATAAATGGCTCACTCCTAAAATTAACATATTTTTTTGGATGGTTTTGCAGAACAAGATCTTTACCATAGAAAATCTCCAAAAAAGAGGAATGATTTTGCCAAACAGATGTTTTCTGTGCAAGAATGCGGAGGAATCAATTTTACACTTGGCCATTCACTATTTTTATTCTAGAGATCTTTGGTGCCTTACCTTGCAATGCTAGAATATTCACTGGGTGTTTCTGAACAATCTGGAATTTTTTTTCAAGAAGTGGAGAAATGTAGCTGCTCATGTTGATAGGTTGTTGTGGAACATTATTGCTCCTCATATCATCTGGAAACTTTGGTGTGAACGAAATGATAGAGTATTTTGTGATAATGCTTTGCCTTCGGTTGTGATTGTGAAAAAGATTAAAAGAAGCATTAAAGAGAATTTTAATGTGTTCAATGGAGTTATGTTGGATTTCAATGGTAGAGTTTCAACTGGATCTATTGCCAAAACTCCATCCAGGCGGGAGAATGGCATTTGGCTTTCCCCTCCTATTGGCTAGATTAAAGCCAATTTTGATCGAGTAACGAAGGGGAATCCAGGCCCTGTTGGATGTGGTGGTCTTATCTACGATGACAAGGAAAATTGTCTTGCGGCAGTGGCATTCCCTATTGGGGTCTAGACCAACCACGTGGCGGAGATGATGACTCTTATGAAAAATTTAAAATTAATTAATGAAACTATGTCCTTGAATGTGTGAATCAAAGGTGATTTGATGAATATATTAAATTGCATTAAAGGGATTACCAAGCCATCATGGTCAATCAAGGTGATTATTGACGAGGCTTGTTTAATAATTAACTCTTTTACCAATGTCATCATATCTCATAACTTTTGGGAAGCAAACTATATTGTAGATGTGCTGGCTAACATTGCAGTTAAGGCTGAGGGTATCATGACCTAGCATGGAGTGAGTGATTTGACTGTTGTTGTGAGAGACAAGTTAACATATGATCTGACTCATAGAAAAAAAGAAGATTTGGAAAATCTCAAAAAGATTTCATGAATTTATGCATATCATTAATAACTGTCAATAGGGTTATGGAAAGGCTTGTCTTTCCCAAGAATGTGAAGTGCAGACACGCGTACACTGGTTGTTTAAAAATTTTGAATTTGGATTTTCTTCTCTATCTCTACTTTTATTTTTCCATTGCTAGTGAGCACCTATTCTTACAAGGTACCATCAGGGGTGGGCTAAACAAAATGGAGTAAAAAAACTGTAAGAAATGGAAGAACCAAATGGAGGTTTGGGATAAGCTTAACAAGGGAGGCCTCACAAATTACATGGAGCACCTTCATGGCTCCAAAGATGTTGTCACGAATGATTTTGTGGAAAGATGGAAGGATGGTATTGTGGTGATCAGTGGTATGGCTGTCAAGATTACCGAAGACCTGATTGCTGAGGTTACGGGTTTAAATACCGAAGGCATAAAATTCTATAGAGACAAAAAGATATCCTAGAAGGCCATTCAACACTTCCCAAAGGACAAAGCAGAAGCGAATAGTGTGGTGAAAGGCTCTAGAGAGCGTTATGATGTCAATTCCATCAAATAATCATAGGCAAAGGTGCTTACCGCAGTCATGGTGTACGTTTATTTGGATGGGAGATACAAGAGGACCCATTCCTACCATTTTGTGTTGTTATATCATTTCCTACATAAGGTGAGAATTTCTTTCCCCTTCTACCTGTTACAATCTCTCTGGCTTAGTATTAATGACCACAGGAACAAGGAAAGTAAGCCCATTCTGCATGAGGGATTGATTCTCCTGATTGTAGAACATGTTAAGAAAGTTGCTACCTCTAGTCCTCTTATTATTTCACCGAGAGACTTTGGCTCTACTAAAGCGGGAAAAATGATTAGGGTGGGAGAAGAAATGACAGAGCCGACTATTAAAAAGTTGAAATTTGAAAAAAATAAAGGTATGGACATAGACTTGGATGGTGAGAGTTCAGAAAATTATGATGGAACAAACTACTTCTCCCACTCCTAGTCTGATGACAAGAGTAAGGAGTCACTGTCTATTTTTTTTAGTGTTTCTGGTGAAGATGAGATTAAAACTCTTGTAGCCCATATTGCTAAGGAGAAAATTTAAGATCCCGAGGTCATCGAGGAGGATGTGGGTGGCCAAAAAGTTCCTATTTTGGTCAATTACACGAGTTCTGAAGAGTATAAAATTCCCAGCTCTCCGAAGCTTGATGTGTTTATGGATGTGCAGTCAAAGAGGAAAGAGGAGGAAATCCCAGGTCTTGACACTGCTGAGAAGGCCAACATCCCTACTACTTTTAGGAACATTCCTTTCTCTATATTGTTGGATATACAGGAGTGGAATCCAACTTCTCCATGATGACATGGACGACAAAATTGAGCCCCCATTTGTAGTCCTTCAAACTGCGAAGGCAATGTCATTGTACTTGTTTTGACTAATGAAATGGGTATTTAAGGAAATTGAAAGTCTCCATATCAACTTTAGAGCTCTGTATGCTCATGTTGATCTTATCCAAGGTAATCGAGATTCTAGGTCAGCAAGGGTTGATGGTAAACAAAACAAGGAGGATGGAAAAAAGTTGAAGACTTTGCATGACAGATTTTACATTCTGGAGAACATTTTGAAGAAACACATGAAGAATAACAATATCTTCATGGGTTCGACTATGGAGTGTTTTAATTTGATTAAGTCTAAGCTGGATTTTGGATCCCCAAGTGTGAAGATCGATGATGAAAAAGATGACATGGAAGATGTAGGTCCGGGAAAGCGCACGTGTTCATCCAAGAAGAAGAAAATCCAAGACATGATTTCAGAGCTTTCAAATTTCAATGCTGCCATCAAAAAGGTCTCTAAAGCTAAGAAGGAAGTGAAAGGCACTCTCCTAGAATTTTCCTAGTTCTTGCAATGCCCCTATTTTTTTGCTGCTTCATTTTTTGGGTTTTGGTTTCCAGAGGGCCTAGCTGGTTTCTTGCTTTCCTCTCTGGTTTTCTATTTGGTTCTGGGTGTTTCAGGCTGGGTCTCAGTCCTATCTTTGTTTAGTCCTTTTTCTGCTGTTTATATTTTTGTATTGGTTGTAAAGGGTTTTGGGTCCCCCTAAAACCTATTTTTACTACCAATCAAAAACATGATCACCGAAAGATAGTTTACATTGTAAACTGACAACACAGTTTAAAGAGAAAACCGACAGACAAGTTCACAGAGGAACCCGACAGACAAGTTCATAGTGAACATAGGAAGTCAGTCTATAGAGAAAACCGAGAAGAATAATATTTAAAAAGACATCACCAAGGAAAGACTATAGCGCAACCTGAGCACCAGTCTACCAAGAGACAACTTTAATTCTGAGAAATGTGGATTTGAGCTACACGTCAGATAAAATACTCAAGTTTTATAATTAGATTTAATGCTTATCTTTAAAACCATTTCTTGAGGTACAAGTAAAGCAAGTTTAATTTTTTTAATCAGTCTAATTGATTGTAAACATGCAAACTAGGAGATCAAGGTCAAGTTGTAAACCTTTGATCATAGAGTTATCATTGTAAAGCATAAAAACTAAAATAGGTCAATTCATTATATAAATAGATGTGTAATCAATCAGAACAAAAGGATGTGATGATGATTGTAGCTGAAGAGCACATCTAAGGATCAGACAAAGAGTTTTATGTAGAAGGACAACAAAAGATGAAATCAGTTATGAAGAACAAGATTCAAGGCTGCCGAGCAGAACAAAGGTATTAATCAATCACTATAGGTGATACATCATAGTGTGAACTTAAAGGATCTATACTCAGCAATTCAAATTGCATATAATCAGGTCAATAAGTATTTTTTACTACATTCTAACAAGTGTAGAGAATAGAAGAGATCCTTCAAGAAGGTGGATTTAACAATCCTTATATAAATCACTTAACCGAGTTCATACTAAATAGTGTTGCTAAATCTCTTAACAGAGTAGACCTAACAAATCTAAAATATTATTCCTAACAGGGTAAGATCATCAGAAGTGACCAAACTTGTAGCCTTAACTGACACCTTCCATTCTACAAATAGTGAAGCTTTCTAGGTTTAATCCCCACTACAATTTTTACCTTCTAACAGGGGTTTTTTGTGTTACCAATTCTTGTGTCATGTGTGCTTACATTTCATGAATATTTCTATAAATGTTTACATGCAATTAAGTTTATGATTTGATATTACATGCATAAAGATAGAATAACATCTATGGTCGATAATGCAAGGAATTGATTAGTAAGGATTAAAGATTAATTGATGAAAAAGTTTTAAGGGTATTGATTCACCCCCCCTCTCAGTACACACCATTGCATTATTCCAAAAATTGGTATTAGAGCTAGATCTCCTATTTGGAAAAGTTTAAATCACTTGAGAGAAAATATCATACAATGGAAAGGTATAAGCTAGACAAGAATATTGAAAATCATAAATTGCTGATACAGATCTTCTATGAGCAATATAAAGAAGCAAGAATCAAGATGAGAGAGCTACTGGATGAAAGAAAGGTTATGAAATCTCACTGTAATGAAAAAAACTATCATGAAGAAGAGATACCTGATTTGTTTGAGTCATCAAGATCTACATCTAGCAATACATCATACACATCTAAAGGAAGCATTACAAGTCTGAATGAAATCAATCGACATCTGAGAGAACAAGTAAAGATACTACAAATCGATCAAGAGACACAAATGGTAAGGATGATTGATGTAATGAATATGCTAGACAAGATGAACAAGAAAGAACATTAGCTATTGATGATAGGAGGAAGATCACTAAAAAGCTACAAGAGAGAGAGAGTGAAATACAAAGACTTACTGAACATCATCATGAGATCAAAAATCAAATTGTTCTTATGAGTCATGAGGAAAACCGAGTGAACATAGAACTAAATGGGAAATTAGAAGCTATTGGTGAGCTATGAGAATAAAATGAAAGACTAAAGCATGAATCAAGGATTCAACAATAGCACAATGATATGATCAAGAAAGCTGAAGAAACTACAAAAAGAATGGAGGATTTTCTTAATGGACAAAGGAGACTCAACAAAAATACTGTTCTAGGGTATACCGAGTATGGAAAATCATCAAACCAAGACGATCAAAAAGATTTATACACAAATCCAAGACCAATGAAGTAGTCATACAATTATTGTGGAAAACCATGCTACACATCAAATGTTTGCAGAAGAAAAATTAAAGGTATTCCTAAATCCACATCTACATTCCTAGGAAATTGTTATAATTGTAACAAGAAAGGACACAAAGCACGTGAATGTAGATCTAAGGTGAAACAACCAAAGAAGGAAACCTACATGGAAAAATATTGTTCTAATTGCAAAATGCGTGGACACACATCTCTTGAATGCAGGAATAAGAAAAAGCAAGCATGGAAGCCAAAAGAACAAGAAAATGCTTATCAACCGAAAAGAGTCGGTAATGTTGGGATTAATGGGAAGTAATGCTGAGAGGGGAGGGGTGAATCAGTACCTCTAAAACTTTTAAATCTTTTCACCATTCATAAAAACATTCATGAAATTAATAAACACATAACACAAGATATGATATCGCAGAAAACTCTTGTTAGGAAGTAAAAACTACGGTGGGTATGACACCCACAAAACTTCACTATCTGTAGAATGGAAGGGAGTTGGTAAAGGATTACAATTGATCACTTCTGATGATCTACCCTATTAGGAGTATTAAAGTGGAGACATGTTAAGATCTACTCTATTAAGAGCTTTAGCAATATTGATTTAAGTGTGCACTTGATTAAGAGATTCACAATAGAACTGACTGTTAGGTCCACCTTTCTTGAAAGGATTTCTTAAGTGTACTACACTTGTTAGAATGAGTAAAAATGTTTGACTTGACTATATTCAATCTACAATTTCTGATTATAGATCCATTAAATCTCTCATAATAATAATATCATCTTAAGTGACTGTTTAATACCTTTCTCTACTCCTCGGTAGCCTATGTTCTTGTTCTTGAAACTGATTTGATCTGTTTCTATCCTTATGCATGAAATCTCTTTTCTGGTCTTTAGATGCTCTCTGTGGCTACAATATTCATCGAACAATAACTTTGCTTCAATAGATTGAGCATCTATTTATACATGTATTTGACCTATTCTAGAGCCATGCATTACAATGTTAACTCTTAGCTCCAAGGTTTACAACTTGACCTTGATTTTTAGTTTGCATGTTTTAAATCAGTAAAATTAATTAAAACAATAATAAATACATTTCTTCCTCCCTAGATAATGGTTTTAAAAACAAATCAAGAAGCTATTTATACAACTTCAGTGATTTATCTGACGTGGAAAGTCAGATCCATTTTTTGCAGGATGTAACTGACTGTCGGTTCTTGGTTGTCTGGTTGAACTGAAAGTCTATTGGTGTTCCTTTGTTGAGCTAATCACCGAGTTCCCTTTGTTTGTCGGGTTCCTCTCTTTTCTATTCCATTGGGTTGCACTGTTGTTACTCATCAGGTTCCTTTAACCTTTTTGTCATCGAGTAACACTAAATAGTGTTTGTTGGGATGCTTTGAACTTGGTAGTATCAGGTGACCTTGGCATCGGGTAGTGCAAACTGATGTTGTAGATCATGTTTTTCCTTGTGTATACTAATGGAAAAATATAATGCCTTCAATCTCCCCCTTTGACATTAGTATCAAAAATTGATATGTGCATAATACTAAAGTGTTTAGTATGTACACCATATCTATATCCTTGACATTATATGACTCCCACTAACTGTACGCATCGGTATAGTATAAGTATATATGTAAATGTATACTTGCCTTTGTACTATACATTCCCTATTATTTTCTCTTTCAATTGTTTGACTATACACATCATTTACTCCTTTCACTTCCCCCTTTTACTGTGATTGTATATATCACTTCCCCCTTTATTTGATACTCATGACAAAAATGTACAACTTATAAGATGCCAAAAAAATATGAAAAAATGTGCAACTTACAATGTGTCAAGAATATGTGAATGGGTGTTCTTGATGTCTTCAAGCAATTTCTCCCATTTTTCTTTTAGGATTTCTAGTGCCATGTGCTCCAGCTCTAGCCTTGCATGCATATCATAAATGTTGTCTAAGACAAACATTTTTGGGGTGGCAATTAGTGCATTTTCCTCTATCATATGTTTTTGTAGTAGTAAGAGTGTCGGTAAGAGTTGTGCTTGTAACTCATTTACCTCATCTCTAAACTTGGTCTCTGTAATCTGTATGTCCTATCTCAATTTTCAAGCCTATTTGAGTTTCTCATTGTGCAATTTTATTGCCTCTTAACTATTTGTGAGACTTTGTGCACTTGTTTGAAGATCAGCATCTATTTTTTCTATCTTGTCGGTATACTCCTGTGTGAGTTGATCAAGTGTGCACAATTTATGTTTCAAAGTAATAGCTTCTGAGATTATTGGATCAATTGTGCTGACCAATTCAAAAAGCTTTACCTTCTACAATGCCACTTCCTAGCTTATATTTTCTGCTAGCTTGAACTCATACTTCTGTTCAAGTATTTCTTCCATGACCTTCTTAGCATCAATGTTCTAAGATGTGATTGCCTCCATGAGAACCACTAGTTGATCAAGCATTGGGATTGTTTGATCAATATCGACATCCAGTACTATTTGCTGAAGTATACCTCTTGCTACTTCTAGTACCTTTTCCTCCTTTGTGGATTTCCTTAGTTTTTATTGCATTTCTTTTCTCTCACAGAGTCTTGCATACTTGGTCAATTCAGTTGGATCCAATGTCCTTGGATCACAAATTGGAATCTCAATGATTTCATCCAGAGTTAATGGATTCTTATGCTTGCTCTTCTTCTTCTTTGAGATTTGTGGGGACGCAGATGTATGAACTACCATTTCTAGTTCATTTGTCCTCTCTGAAGTGCTTGGTGAAGGTTTTGTTGATGAAACTTCTTGTGTTTTCTACTTGGGGTGCACCTGTCTATTTGGTGAAGATGTCTCTCCATCAACCTTGGGTGTCTTTGCAGATTTTTCTTCTATTTTCTTTTCCAGCTCATCTTTCTTTGCTTCTTCACTCTTATCTTTCTGCATGTCGTCTTCTACCTTTTGTGTTTCTTCTTTATTTTGATCAGTAGATTTATCTTTTTGATTGTCGGTTGCAGCTTTCTCTGCAGTTGTGTCGTTTGTATTATCTATGGTGTCTTTTGCTTCTACATCACCCTTTTCCTATGGTGTGCTTGTTTCCTCTGTAGTAGATCCATTATTACCCTCTAGTATATTGATTTCCATCATTAAAACTGACATATTGCTTTGAGTGTTAGCTTGGGTTGTATCTAGAGTGGTGTCCTGCTCGCCAGTTTGATCTTTTTGAGTAGTGACATCCTCATCTTTTTGTACTTTCTCTATAGGTTCTAGTTCTTTTATGTCCATGACTGTTGTGTCCTAACATGTCTCATCAGCAATATTCATTTCTTTATCCTCTGATGTCTTCAATTCTTGTTGCCTTCCCTGATCCTTAAGTGTTATGAATATAAAATTATCTTTCTTCTGTGGATCTTTATCAGAGTCATAATTGGTGATGTCTTGAATGTCAAGATCATCCATGACTTTGTTTAAATCAATTGGTTTTATTTCTTCAACATTATCCAAAGCAATGTGTTGAGGACTTGCCTTGTCTTTCTCCCCCTCTCTATGAGGTGTGTCGGTAAGAAGTAACTGTTCCTCATGACTTGTTGACTTTGCTGGTAGATCTAGGAGTTGTCTCCATTTTGTTTTGGTCATTGTATCCAGCTCTATGAACTTATCCTCTAGCACTTTGTAAGCCCTTATCTTGGCTATAAACCTTCCTGAGTGCTTCTTCATAATTTTTTTGATTTCTTCAACCTTAGATTAGGGAGGCATAAGTGTAACAAGTACCCTCTCCCTTTCTTCTCTTTCATTCTGTAGAGCATATGACCATTGTTAGGATATTCTATTACCCAGCTCTTTAGGTATTTGGTTGATGAGTTCAGCTAGTACATATTTGAATTTTACCATTGAACTAATGATTGCCTCTTGTAGCTTATTTTGGTCCTCTATTTTGAGTGTATCCCATTGTCTGATTTTCTTATCAGTCATCGTACCATGTGTAACAATGGATTCAATAGCTTCATCAATTGTTAGATTTCTGAAATTCTTCTTTTCTACAGCAGGCTCATCTTCTTTAGAATCCTCAATGTCAGCCTTAGTTCTAACCATTCTTTTTCTCCTCTTTGTAAGTGTTGTCTTCATAGTTTGCTGCTTTGTTTATTTTGTTGGCTGCTTCCTCTTATAGGTCCTTACTTGACCTTTCTTAAGAGGTGCGGTATCGGTATTTGCAATTTGACTCCTTGTCCTCTGCTTCTTTGTAGGAGGTGGAGGTGTATCAGATTCAGTTTCCTTAGAATCTAATTTTTTTTCATCATGCCCTTCACCGATGGTGCCATGTTCATCAGTTTCCTCTATTTACTCTTTTTCCTCCTCAGTAACCAATAGAATCTTTTTGAGATTCTTAACCATCTTATCCTTTTTATTGACAGTTTTCTTAAATTTTTGGCCTCTTTTTATCTTTGATCTCGCCTCTTTGTAGGTTCCAAACCTTTGTTGTTTGTTGTCAATAGGCTCATTGATCAATGCATCAATTGCATTTATAGCTTGATATATGTTAATTTCATAATCCAGTGGTGCTAACCAAGCCATCCTTGGTACAACCGGTTTGATGTGGGTGAAATCTGTGTCCACCATAAAACATATTTCATCCCTATGTTTTTCAATAAGTTGTTCAGGGATCCTTGTTCTTTCCATCATCTTTTCCTTGAATTCAAGGAAGTATGCATTCATAATAGATTCAAAATTATTTCCTAGTGACTTAATTAGTTCACTAATCTATAATGTCACTGGTTTTGTAGTGTCCCATTTCACTTTTCCTACTGAAGGAAAGTATTCTTGAAAGTAGAAAAAGATACACATGATAAGTGAGCCGAACTTACATGTGTTGGTCTTTGCAGACCTAATTGTGTTCATCTTCTCATCAAGTTGCTTTAGTAGGATCTCACATATTCCCTTGGTCACTATTTTTTAAGTTATTCTTACTAATGTTACCGATATGTTATTCATCCTGCTTGCCTGAAATATCTTGTAACCAATCACATATACACCGAATCTCAGTTCATCATCAGTGATGGTGTTCACTTTTAGACCTCTGTTGTCCCATTCAGCTTAGTAAGATTTTCAACTTATTTCCTGGAAGGATGTTTGTGACCCTTAGGCTTGTTAGTTATTGGATAACCAGTGAAAGTGTGAAGGACATCCTTAGTGATTTGCGGGGTTGATCTAACCAAAACTTTTGGTCATGCATTCTGCTAAGTACCAATCTGATTCAGTCGATTTTGAAGTCCCTCAAGAAATATAGGGCATTAGTTATCCCTTTAACCTCTAAGTGTTTTTACTCTTCCTTTAGGTTCCCTTCTACATCAGAAAGCTTCTTATAAGCTTCATCCATCTCTAAATCACCTATTTCGGCAATCTTGTAGTGAATATAAGACCTAACGTCTTCTATAAGCAAAAACCTAGGTGGAATCTTAAAAAATGCACCGCTTTCATTAGGTTGCAATGCAATCTCTAGTCATATATTGTATTTGGGCTCTACATAGGTGCTATTCTTGATTAACCTAACCACATTCTTCTTATCACTCTTGATCTTAGCGGTTCTTGAAGTGGTTACCATCATTTTTCAACTTTTAGGGCTTTCTTGATAAATAATGACAAAGTAATTTTGGTTCCCTCGACACTTACTTCAATTTATGATAATGGTGAATGATCCATTTGCTATGTGTGGATCAAGTCAAGGATGCTCTTCTTTCTGCTCTTCAATCGCTCTATTTTTCGCTCTACTTTTCTCTTCAAATCGTAGGTACAAAATGAAGTTCTCCCATCAACTATTTATAGACTTTTTTCCCTAAGTCTTTGTCATAAATGCTCAATGACTTGTTGGGATGCGATGATAGATTTTTTTGGGAATACTTTCAAAAGTCATCATCGATGTTGATATGATGTTCAGGACAGTTGTTAATAACTTTGCTTTTACCGACGGATATCGGTATTTTGTCATGACAATTTTGTAACTTTGCTTCCTTACCGACGGGTGTCGGGTTACATTGGTAACTTGAACATTTTATGTGTTGACCAAAAATTTATGGTAAGTGTAAAAATCTCATCCATTATGTTCATCGATGATTTTTGGTATGTCTATACCGACGGGGTTGTTTTGTCAGAATTGGAACAAGTAACATAGTATGCATCTTTATTATGCAAATTTTGACTATCTATCAATTTGTATAATGGAACTGATGCAAAAATATGACTTGGTGTTGTCTAGTTCCATACTTACTTATTCAACTTAAGTGGGGGTGGTGATGTCACCAGATCAATTGGATGGGGTGTCACCATTTGCATTTCTTGGTCCAACTTCATCATTGTTTGAAGCTTTTCTCCACATTTTGTCTCTAGCCCTCTGGATATCTTCAATGGTATTTCCATTGGGATATGTGCTTGTCTCTGTCATTTGGTCTTTGCAATATTTTTTGAGATGACCAACTTTTTGACAGTGTAAGCATTCCATTCTGGGGTTTGATAAGCCTCTAGACCTTTTGGTCCATGCCCTCATGCAGTTTGCAGCAATGTGACCATATCTACCACATGCTATATAGTTTTTCCATGTATTGTATTCCCATACATATTGATTACCGATTCTCTTTGTTGATAGGGAGTTTCTTGACCTTTAAGCTTCCATGTTTGCCTTTTCTTTTTCCAGCGTTCAAGACTTGTGTGCCCATTCATCTTGCATGTAGGACAGTATTTTTCCATGTAGGTTTCCTTCTTTGGTTGATCCATCTTAGACTTACATTCATATTCTTTATGTCGTTTCTTCTTACATTTATAACAAAATCCTATGAATGAAGATGTAGATTTAGGAATACCTTTCATTTTTCCTTGGCATACATTTTATGTGTGGCCATTCTTTCCACAGTTTTTGCATGTCATCTTTCTTGGTCTTGGATTTTCATAGACATTCTTTGGATTGGATTGATTTGATGATTCTAAATTTTTGGTAAAGCCTAAACTATTTTTTTTTTGACTCTTCGTTGTCCTTCAAGAAAATCATCCATTCTTTTATTTCTCTCTTCATCCTTTCTAATAACTTCATTATGTTGTTGCTGAATTATAACCTCATGCTTTAGTTTTTCTTTTTCTTCTCTTAGTTCACCGATAGCTTGCACTCTTTCAATGAGTTCTATATTCATTTTGTTTGCTTATTGACTCATTAGAATAATATGATTTGTGATCTCATGGTGATGCTTAGCATGTCTTTAAATTACTAATTTATTTTCCTTTAGCTTCTCTGTAATCTTCCTTCTGTCATCAATAGCAAGTGTTCTTTCTATTTTAGCTTGTCTAGCAGAACTCATCACATCAATCATTCTTACCATCTGGCTCTCTTGACCGGTTTGTAGCATCTTTATTTGCTCTGTCAAATGTTGATTGATCTCCTTTAGATTTGTGATGTTCTCTTCTGATGTATCTGATGCATTACTTGTGTTTGATCTTGAAGATTCAAAGAAATCTGGAATCTCTTTTTCTTGATAACCTTTTTCATTACTCTGGGTTTCCATACCTTTCCTCTCATCAAGTAGCTCTCTCATCTTGATTCATGCTTCTTTATACTATTCATAGAAAATATATATCTCAAGCTTTTTATTCTCAATATTCTTATCAAGTTTGTACTTCTCCATTATATGATCTTTTCTCTTAAGCCTTTAAGCTTTCCAAGAAGAGACTTAGCTCTGATACCAATTTTTGGGATTAATGGGAAGTAGTACTAAGAGGGGAGGGGTGAATAAGTACCTCTAAAATTTTTAACTATTTTCACCATTCATAGAAACATTCATGAAAGTAATAAACAAATAACACAAGATATGATATCGCAGAAAACTCCTGTTAGGAAGTAAAAACTACGGTGGGGATGACACCCACAAAACTTCACTATCTACATAATGGAAAGGAGCTGGTAAAGGCTTACAATTGATCACTTTTGATGATCTACCTTGTTAGGATTATTAAAGTGGAGACCTATTAAGATCTACTCTGTTAAGAGCTTTAGCAACACTGATTTAAGTGTGCACTCGGTTAAGATATTTACAATAAGACTGTTAGGTCCACCTTTCTTGAAAGGATTTCTTAAGGGTACTACACTTGTTAGAATGAGTACAAATGTTTTACTTGAATGTATGCAATATACAATTTCTTATTATAGATCCATTAAAGCTCTCATAATAATAATATCACCTTAAGTGACTGATTAATACCTTTCTCTACTCGTCGGTAGCCTGTGTTCTTGTTCTTGAAACTGATTTGATCTGTTTATGTCCTTATGCATGAAATATCTTTTCTGGTCTTTAGATGCTCTCTGTGGTTACAATCTTCATCAAACAACAACTTTTCTTCAATAGGTTGAGAATATATTTATACAAGTATTTGACCTATTCTAGAATCACGCATTACAATGTTAACTCTTAGATCCAAGGTTTACAACTTGACCTTGATCTTTCGTTTGCATGTTTTAAATCAGTAAAAATAATTAAAAAAATAATAAATACATTGCTTCCTTTGTACATAATGGTTTTAAAAACAAATCAAGAAGCTATATATACAACTTCAATGATTTATCTAACGTGGAAAGTCAGATCCACTTTTTACGGGATGTAACTAACTGTCGATTCTTGGTCATCAGGTTGAACTAAAATTCTATCAACTTTCCTTTGTTGAAATGACATTCGGGTTCCCTTCATCTATCAGTTTCCTCTCTTTTTTGTTCCGTCGGGTTGCACTATTGTTACTCATTAGGTTCCTTTAACCTTTTTGTCATCGGGTAACACTGAATAGTGTTTATCGAGATGCTTTGAACTTGGCAGTATCAGGTAACCTTGGCATCGGGTAGTGCAAACTGATAGTGTAGATCATGTTTTTCCTTGTCTATACTAATGGAAAAATATAATGCCTTCAGGTAACTCATATGTTCTAAATTACAACAGATGGAAAAATTGCACAACATGTGGTAGATATAGTCACATCACTGAAAACTACATGAGGAAATGGATATGAAGGTCTTGGAACTGGACTAACTCTGGAATGGCATACTTACACTATCATAGAGCCGGTCATCTAAGAAAGGAATACAAAGACCGAGTGACAGAGACAAGCACTTTTGCTAATGGAAATAACATTGAAGACATCAAGAAGATGAGAAACAAAATGTGGAGGAAAGCTACAAACATAGATGATGCTGGACCAAGAAATAAAATTGGTGACACATTATCTAGTGGATCTGGTGATATCACCACCCCACCTAAGAAAAAAAGTATGGAACTACACTATACAAAGCTATATTTTACATCAGTTCTAATACACATTGATAATATGCCAAAATAGCATGAATAAAGATGCACTATGGTATTACTTTTTATGGTTTTTTGAATACAATTTCGTCGGTCAATACACACCAACAATCATCAATATACATATAAAATCTAAGTTTTTAATGTAAACCGAGCATCGTCGGTAATCATGTAAAATACAATGAATTCTTTGCCAAATACTGAGCACCGTCGGTGAACATATGACATGTGAAACAAAATTGTCACTTACCCTGAGCTTCTCGTTCTCACTAAGGATGAAGTTGGTATGTTCCCCAAGCAAATCCATCTTCGACCACCAAAAATTAGGTAAATCATTTATTACACCACTTAGGGAATCATCTATAAAAGGGCGATGAAAAGATCATTCATTCACAAAGCGATTACAAGTGAAGAGAAAAGTGACCAACAATGCCCAGATTGCAGAGCAACTCACAAGCATATTCATGACTATTCAGACAGACTCCCAGCACCTACAATAGATCAAGTGAGTAACTAAGACTCACTGAGCTCACAATTTATTAATGAGAAAAGCCCTAATTTCATAGAAACTTGGAAACTACTTCACGAGTTTCCAAAATCAAGAATGAGAAGGATAAGAAAGCTAATCTAATCAAGAACTCTACATTTGAAGAGCGTAAGTACAAATTCTGTCCAGAGGTTGCTTCACAACCTGATGATGTTGGAGCATTCTCAAGCATACCACCTAGGGTTTTTCTTGTCAAGGATGTCCAAGCCTATATCCACTGTAACGTTGCAGAGATCGAAGATCTCAAAGTTGAAGAAGCTAACAAGAAGCTTTGCATAGATGGAAACATCAAGAATGAACATAAATGCATTGAGGTAAAAGGGTTGACAAATTCCCTAATGTTCCTGAAGGAATTCAAGACCAAGTGGATCTGGATAGTTCTTAGCCACATACATGACCAAAAGATGTGGTTGGACAGGCCAAAACTAATCACCAAGGATGTAATACATGCAGTACCTAGTTATCCAGTAATCGACAAGGCCATGGCACTCAAACATCCTCCTTGCCCCGACATAGAAAATATGACATGTGTAGTATGGGATGGCAGAGGTTTAAAGGTAAACTCCAGCACCAATCCAGAATTAAAGTTTGGTGCATGTGTATTGGGATACAAGGTATTCCAAGCCAGCCGATTAAAAAACATTGCATGCGAAACAGTTAACACCTCCCATAAGATTGTAAAGAAGAGATTACAGCTGGACATATCTGAGCTTCTATTGAAACAACTAGAGGAGAACATGAGGACCATTAGATCAAAAAAATCTAATTCATGTAAGTTTTGTTCACTCCTCATGTGTATATTATTCTACTTTCAAGACTTCTTCCCATATATTGGTAATGTCAATTGGGACACTACCCGATCAGTAACAATTCAAATTAGTGAATTTATTAAGTCACTAGGGGACAAATTTACATCACTCATGGATGAATATTTCACCAGATTCAAAGATAGAATGCAAAAAAGGATGAGGATACCTAAACAATTGGTGGAACATTATAAGGATGATGTACGTTTCATAGTGGATACTGACACCATGTTGATAAAACCAGCTGTACCGAGGACAACATGGTTAGCACCACTTGATTATGAAATCAACATTGACTAGGAAATAAATGCTATTGAAGAATTACTGAATGAACCAAGGAACAAATTATTACCAAGATTTGGAACTTATGATGAAGCTAAGGATAGAATCAAAACAGGCTTAGTTGTTAAAAATATAGACCGAAAGAAGACTAAAATGGTAAAGACACTTAAGAAAAAGTTGTCAGTTCATGAAGAAGAAACAAAACAAAAATATCACACCGAGGGATAGTCACCCATCAGTGAAGGTGAATAAGTGAGTGACTCCAAGTCGACTGAGTCTGATGCACCACCTACAAAGAAACTAAGAACTACTACTGCATCAAGAACTATGATTCAAACTACAAAAGAAAACTCACCATCAGTTAAGAAAGGACAAGTGAGGACTTATAAAAGAAAGCCTCAAATCAAGAAAACATCAGAACCAAAGAGAAGAAGGAGATTAATCTGAAGCAAGGAAGATAAGGAAGACACTAAAGATGATGAACAAGATGAAAAAATAAAATTTCCTACCACAATTAATGATATTGCCACATCAATCATCAATTCAGCTAGAATATTAGATCCTATGATTAGAGAATGGATAAATTTGAAACCTGAGGATCTAAATAAGATAGAAGAAGCCATCATCAAGACAATGTGTGTATTCAAATATGTACCTGTATAGTTTAATAAGATGATGCCACAAGAACTTCATGACAGGTTATCAACAGGGTGGACATATGTACTAAATACTAAAAAACAAATAAGGGAAAGGTCCCTAGTTTCAATTATGCCACTCGAGTCAAAGATGGAAGAAATTTATGAAATGATGAAGCATCATTCAGAGAAGTTCTTAGCAAAATTGAGAATCTACAAAGTACTAGAAAGCATCTTAATAGAGCTTGACAAAGAAAGTGATGATACTTGGAAAGAAATACTCAATCCACCTAAGGAGGATACAAGCCTTGTGAAAGTATTAACACTTACTGAGACCCCTCACAATGAAGATAAAGAGGCCACTCTAAGCCCTGAACACATCTTCATAAATGACATCAAGGGCATCAATCTAGCTGATTTGACAACATAGGCAAGAAAGGCCATGGATGATGTACCTCAGATTTTGCAGTAATTAGGGGACACAACAGATGACACAATCCAAAATATGACAATAATAGATATCACTAGAGGTGATCATACCAATGAAGTAAAGGCAGATGAAGATGTCACTATTTCCATCGAGAAAATCAAGGAACAAGACACTATAATGGATGTTGCACAAATAAATATACTAGGTGACATGTCATTATTGATACAAGCTATCAATATAATGACAGAAACAAAAGATACAACACCTAAGCATGATGCAAGAATACCTAAGGATAAAGGTAATGGGGAGAAGAAAAGCACAAATGATGAACATAAAGATACAGATGGAGAACATAAAGGTACAAGTGGAGAAGAAAAACAAGGTGATGCCAAGGATACCGAGGAAGAGAAAGCTACAGAAAAAAGATAAGGTTGATGTAGAGACATCTACAACCAACTGATAGGTGAATATCAAGAAACAAGATAAGGGCATCACACCTCCAAAGCCTTCACCAAGAATATCAGACCAAGCAAAGGAACTTTCTATGGTACTGCATACAAGTGTTTCCACTACTATTGCAAAGAAGAAGAGGAAAAATAAGAATATAGTAACATTGGATGAAATCATTGATATACTAGACTATGATCCTAGGATATTAGATCCAAAGTCACTTACAAAGTATGGTGAACTGTGTAAAAGAAAGGCAACTCAGGACAAGCTCAAGAAAGATCACAAGAAATCACAAGTCCTGGAGACAGCCAAGGAAATACTATTGCAAATAGTACCCGACATAAATATCGATCAAAGTGCACCCATATTTGATCAATTAGCAGTTCTTACCGACACCATCACATCATAGAATGTAGATGCAGACAAGACAATAGAAGAACATGCTGAGCAGAAGTGTTTATACAAGCTTACAGAGAAAATCAGCCAGGAAGTAGCAGAACAAAAGGTAAAACTTTGTGAATTAGTTACTACTATAGAATCAATAATATCATAAGTAGTAAACATAATTCAAAATTTGTACACTTTAGAAAATTTCACTACCGAGCATAGTGAGAAGTTGGCCACAATTGATGAAGATCTTAAGGTAAGTGGACAAGGTCTCACAACCGATGACAATGCATTCAAGTTGCATTATGAGAAGCTAGTAAAATCTAAACAGTTGAGACTAGAGATTCAAGAGGCAAAATCCAAAGTCCGAGATGAGGTAACCAAGGTCCAAGCTCTACTACTACCAAATCTCACATTACTACAACAACATATGACTTCGGAAAGAACATTGATTGCCACCCTGGAGATGTTTGTCACAAAGAGCATATATGATATGCACGCCAGACTCACCTTGGAATTCATGACCCTTGAGCACCTCAAAGAGAAATGGGAGAAAATTATGGAAGACATAAAGAAACCCCATTCCCACATTCTTGACAAATGGTAAGTATTACACCTTAATCATTATTTTCAAAAAAAGGGGGAAATGATATGATGAAAGGGGAAATGATAAGGTGAAGGGGGAAATAATAAAAGGGGAATTATATGTATATATGTGTAAAGGAAGAAACATGTACATATACTATACTGAGGCATACACATAGGGGGAGTCATTTTGACAAGGTAAACACATGGTGTATATACTATACATTTTAGTTTTGCACATATCAGTTTTTTATACTATTGCCAAAGGGGGATGTTAGCTCATTTTCTTGTATGAATCATTTAAAACAATAAAAAATGTTTAACCCTCTATTCCCAACTCAGATTCATACATGAATAAGGCTAATTAACAAGGATAAAGATCCTCCTGCACTTTGGGCTCCACATACCCAGGCGGGTGTACCTTTGACGGACTCACTGAATAACAGAGAATCTCACAGTGGCTTAAGGATTTGCAATCCTTCTTCTTTTTATGCCAGCTTGGCCTAGGAAGGCTAACCTATTGATTCACTCTTCAAGGAATCATTAAGATGAACTGTATTTTTCAACACAATCAACTACACATATAAGTTCTTGACAACAGGAGGTAAAGGTTTTAATATTTAAATTGATGATAACAACCACATTTCAACATATTGACTAGTGCCTAATCATGGGTAATAGAGTCATAACAGAGCATACACATATTAAGACAATTAATCAGAACACAATTGAACCCTAGATAGAGTGCCTTACAAACTATCCTTTCATCCCTCACACCAATGTATCATATCCTTGCACAAACCATAATTCTCTGCAATCACTTGCAAGATTTATACTCTCCTTAAAAATAACTCACAAACAAGAACATGACTACCTTGTAATCAGTATACTCAAAATGCCTTACAAATTGAACATACAAGAATTAATTGCAAATGCAAGAAGACTCCATTGACATAAAAAATGGAGATTCCATTGTATTTTATTAATATGAACTCAATAACAGTACACTTTTTAAAACTCAAAAACCAATTTTCTAGACCAATTTTGTAATTTGCCTTGCAGTCTTCTATTTACCATCCTTATTACAATATTACAATTTGATACTTATAGATAGCCCCAGTCATCTTGAAATCCTTTTGGAGAATAAGGATGCAACAAGCTACGGATGACTGGGCTACATGACAAAATATAGTTCCAAGAAGAGACAAAACTTCTGGCTGAAGAGATAACAATATTTGCTACGAGCCATGTGATCATTTGTCTTGTGACCGCCTGAATGCTTGAAGTTGTTTCAAAGTAGTTGGGTCTTTATCGCCTGGATCTTTCTCTCTTATTGGTGTATAGGCCCCAAATATCTGATTTTCTCCATTCATTCAACCTCCTTGGTGCTAGCTGTCCCCTTCATATTTGTTGTCTCACGCTACCGGGGTGACTACTCCATACTTGCTAACCCATGAGGTAAACACCTCATCAATTGGCCAATTGAAATTGACAACCTCATCCTTTTGGCTATTGGACTCCTCCCAATCACTATTAGCCTTCTCAATCTCTACCTCCCAAGATTCAAAAAATGCCTTGGATTTGCTCAAAATATCTATAGTTAGCACAAACCATCCAGTATTTGCCAAAGTGACAATACTTTTTGTTCTGCTAGTTAGTGCTTCATTTAGTTGCCTCAGCCATAGGACTTCATTTTTTATGTTCCCATCCTCTTTGAACATATAGGGATACATGTTGTATCTATCCTTGGAAAATTCCCCTTTCAGGGTTGTGATCTTCTTCATCACCATGTTCCTCCTGGTGTCTAATTTGACAATCAATTTAAGACACTTATGACTGCTTGTCAAAATAATATCAACATCATTTTTCTCTTTAGAGAGGGAATTGAAATATTTTACATGGGATGCCCTCCCCTTCCATTTACTCACTATCAAATCCCATTGTTCCTTTTCAGCATCAAATTTTCTGATGATGCTTGCAATCTTCTTCCCCAATAGGCAGAGGTTGGAGAGGTTAACCTCACTAGCACATCTCTTGAGATTTGTAAATATTTGATCTGTGTGCTTTTTCCTTACCAATTTTTTAGCCTCTTTGTATGTAGGGGAATCTTCCAGGTCTCTCTTACCCTCCTCTTCTAATCTTGTTCTCTCACTAATTAGCTTTCTCTTCTTAGCTTCTAATTTTTCCCTCTTGGCCTCAACAGCTTCTTGAATAGTAGGACTTAGAGGTGCAGGGGATGGGGGATATGTTATGAATGGAATCGAGGAGGAAGGTTGATATGGGTCCTGAGCAATTACCCTTTGGGGCACAAATTGGGTCTTTTGCTTACCCTCCAACTCTTCTATTTTATTGTCCTTCATCAAATATTTAACCCTCTCCTCATTATAAGCTTTGAGCACAAACTCATACTTTTCATTTAGGCTAGCATATGCCTCCTTCTCTTTTTCTGACACTTTCATGCTCAGATTGGCAACTTGTACAACAAGGTCAGCTGCTTCAACTCTTGAGGTGTCTGCAACGCTTTTCATAATCAGACTGCCTGTGTCTTCAGCTTCATTATCTTCTTTAGCTCTTGTTTTGTCCCTTTTTAGCGACCAGATTGCCAATGTTGCATGGTCTTCACTAAATTTGGCACCAACTGATGTTCCAGCAGGGCTTATGGGTTTGGCTTGTTTTCTTATGGCATCAAATATTACAGCATCAACTAAATCCCATTGTGGTAGTATGAGTACCCCTTTCCTTTTGACCATTTGTCTACCCTCTTTAGGAGTAATTTTATCAAATTTCAATATCAATTCTTGCTTAACTCCTTTCTCTATGTCCTCTTTGGTAGCATCGGGTTGGGCTTCTGTCATTTTTTGGCATTTTTCATTGTATTCATCAATATGGAATCTCCATAGAAACTAGATAAAAGCCCTAGTTTTGATGAAATTGTCATCATACAAGAATTCATCACTTGCTTGCTTGGTCACAAGGTCTAACTCCTTGCCAGAAAATTCAGCCACTGTGAGGTCAAATGATGTATGCTTGGGTTCTTCTAGCATCCCCTCTTGTAATTCATGAGTAGTAACAACTACTTCACCAACATTTCTCATTTTGAGCAATTGCTCAGCAATGGTCTAGTCATCATACTGCATAGGGGATTGGGAGGGAGAATATAATTCACCTCCTTGTCCCTTTATCTCCACCTTTTGCCTCTTTGGAAAGGATACTTCTTGGACATCAGTGTCCATTGGCCTCTTTCCCTTATGTTGAATGGGCTGATCAATTTTGGGAGCAACAGTGGTATATCCCCTTCTCTTGTATACTAGATAGTTCCCATGTGGAACTATTCTTCTCTATGGGAATTTGTTCATGATAGCAAGGGCCTTTTCAGGGTTACTCTCAACTGCTCTCTTCCTTTTCTCATTCGGGGTTTGCATTATTCCCTCAAAAAGATTCATAAGCGAATCAATTTTATAAGACCATGGGAAAAAATCCTTTAGAGGATCATAGGTCTTGTCAAAATTCTGGACGAATTCCAAGGATTTCTTGTATGTCATCTATTTCTCCTTCCTAACTTCCTGGACCTCTAAATCAAAGATATTCCTGATAATATCCTCAGGATAGTAGAACTGATGTTTCAGCATAATGCAATTGGTTCTCTTCTTGAACATGCCCATGATAAAATCTTCATTATCAGCACATCTAGCTATGGAAGTAGATAAATGATAGGGCTCAAAATACTTGTCAAATTGTGCCCACCCTCCCTTTGTTATGATAAAGTGATGGGCTTTAGTGAGGGGAGGAAATATGTTCCCCTTCATCTTTCTAGTCAAGGCTTCGTCCTGTAGCCCACCTAATTGTCTTATGATTTCTGCTATCCCAATCTTGAGTGGGACTCTGTAGGGAAACACATAAGGAATGCCTCTAAAACCATAGACCCTAATCACTGTTGCAAAAGGGTATAAGATCAAATCTCCCCAGTTGTGAGCAATTTTCAACTTAGGGGCATACTCCATAGACCTTAAAAGCATCAATATTTCATTGTGAATTCTTGCAGTTTGGTTGCTTAACAATGACTTAAGTCTGGTAGAAAAAAATTTCTCAAAGTATACATAAATTCCATTCTTTCTATCCCAGGACAAGTCTGCATTCCACATCTGAACAGGAAACTCTTCATCATCTTGGAATTTCTCCAATTCCATTTCTTCTTCAAAGAAATCTGCATTGTTAAATAAGAACATATGCATCATAAGGGAATACCAACCCATAGGATTTTGTATATTGCCATCCTTGATCCCTGACAAACCATCATGCATCTCCTGAGCAATATAGGATGCATAATCAAACACTACTAATAAATGGGGATGTAGAATTTGAACCACCATCAACATAATATGGACTAGCATGGCTGCCTCCTCGTTTATCCCTAAGACATTACATAGGGAACTCTACATCTTTCTAGCTTTGCCAATGAAGAAATCTACTTTGAAGTGTTCGGGGGTTCTTGGCCCTATTACAACTAAATCTCCTATCTTGCTTGCATATCCCTTCACTGCTTCACCTCTGTAATATTCCCTCCGGTTATTGTATATTTCTTTGAAATATTCAAGGTCGATATCATCCATATTCTAGGAAGTATCAGTCAACTTGAAGATCCTCCTAATTTCATCAGCTGACACAGTCAATATTACATTTCCCCAGGTGTCTCTAACTACCCTAGACACCTTGTCATAAGTTTTTGCTATTAGAATGAGAAAATCAGTGTCCATGAAGACACTAGGTGCTATTAGTTTACCAACATCTAGTTCCCAAATATTACAATCTAGGGTAGGGGCCTTTCTTTGACTGTAAGCTTCTCTAAACAGAGCCAGGGCATCAAAACTTGTGGTGGTATCTCTTGCCCACCTTCCTGAATCATATAGTCCTTCCCCAATTCTAAAGCGGGGATGTTGCAGTACTTCTTTCTTTGCTTGGGTGGCATCCCCCAAAGACAACGGTAATTGCTATAGTAAATCCTCTCTAACATTCCATTTCTGGTAGTCAACTTGTCCGATGATTTCAGCTCTAGGGGCCATTCTAATGTTTCTCTATCAAGACTATAACTCGATTCTAAATTAGGAATTCAAAAATCTTCTCTGAACTGCAAATTCTACCTCAATCGGAATGCTTGGTGAATCAGTGACTTTACCCATTTTGCACAGAAGTCGCTTGAAGCTAGTTTTCTTTTGCAATTCCATCTTTGCGTAAATGGTTTTGGTGAATGATTTAGACAGTAGTCAGCTTAATCATTTTACAGCCTCAATCAAATCAATCTCTTGAATTGAATTCGACTGGAGTTACCACACATTCTGTAGTTAATTCACCAGCTTCAGTTTCACGGCTTAACGAATCTCTGCAACTTGTTTTATTAACTTTGAATTTGGACTGTTGATTCTGGGCACTATTCTTTGCATCGGACGACCATTTTAATTTCCCAAAAACAACTGCTCACTGAGGACATGTGTTGGCACCGCTTATCGGCTTATTCATTAGATGTCGAGCATCTTAGACATAAGCGAACAAGCGAGCCGTCAGATGCTAACAAACTTAACTAAAACTTAACATTTCGCAAGTTGTATATACCTAGGCCCACCAACTGCCAGATGTCACCACCGCTTATCCGCTTACTCATTAGATGTTGTGCACTTTCCCTTTAAGCTAATAAGCGGTCCATTCAATCTTTTGAAACTTGTGCACCCTTTAATAGAGCGCCTTTACAATAGCCCAGCCCCACCAGAGACACGCATCACCACCGCTTATCCGCTTGCTTGTTAGATGTCGTGCATCTGAAACATAAGCGGATATGCTGACCGTCAGATCTTTTAATAGTTGCTTACCTTTTAACAGAACGTTACTCTTAACATGCCCGACCCCACCAGAGACACGTGTCGCCACCGCTTATCCACTTACTTGTTAGATGTCATGCACTTTGGACATAAGCGGATACGTGCACCGTTAGATCTCTTCATAGTTGCATGACACATAAGGTGATGATGTAAAGGGACCCATATGGCAAGACTTAGGATTTAATAAAGTGGTTAGGATATTACAAACTATAGGCGAAAAGCAACCTATTCAGCAAAGACACATAACTTAGGATGACTTAAGTGACCGAAAAAGTAATGCAGGAATAGAATAGGCCAAGGCACTTAGGGTTTTTTAGTCATTTTTTATCACTTTCAAATAGGTTGAGGGTTTAGGCACATTTTGCAGAGGCATAAAATCAAACTTAATGCCAAATTCACAAACCCTTGACACTACAAATGACAGGAGACCTCACAAAAATTACAAGGCACACTTTGGACAAGAAATAGCACGAACAGGGGAGATTGATAATCCTAATGGATAATATTTTTCTATTAGTATACAAAGGAAATAGTTTTTGAATCATCGGTAACATGATCACCGAAAGATAATTTAGAGTGTAAATCGACAACACAGTTTAAAGAGCAAACTGACAGACAAGTGTTAGAAATACTGAGAAGGGGGGGGGGTGAATCAGTGTTTATCAATTTATTATATTTCAGCCAATTAAACATAAAACAAATATGCATTCAAGAATATTAACACAAGAACACATAACACATGATTTGATTACGGAGAACCTTGATCAGAGGAAAACTCCGGTGGGGATTAGTACCCACAAAATATTGTAGTAGGTATAATGAACTTGTTAAAGTTCCTTTTCCCTATTAGAAGTAGTCTTTACAAATTGAGTACAATGACCTGGTTAAGGGTCTGACCCTGTTAAGAGTCTTATACAATAACCCTATTAGGGGTGGTGGAATCACTGTCCAAGGACTCACTTTCCAATAAGATGAAGGCTACAACCCTCTAAATGTTGATATGCACTATATCAAAAATGAACTGTTGTAGTGACACTGTTGTCTGATCAGTTCCGTGTATGCGTGGATGCTCTTACCTCTTCAAAGAGCTATATCATCTTCTGAATTCATTACACTGTCCCTCTGTAACTTATTCTTACACAATAATCGACTCCTCTTGCATGCTATAACATAACAATACATTACATACTTATATCTTTACAAATGAATAAGCGCGACCCAAAACATAACGCTTAGTCGTCCTTTTAACACAATATACAATGCTTCCGAACAAGTCGGCTCAAGTGTATTTACAACAACATTAATTACATCATAACAAACTTATAACTAAAGGCTCATAGCCTTAGCATCACAAAATAATACATGCTGATCAAAATAGTAGTCAGCTTCTGTGCTCCGTATTCTGGACTATTTCTTGGACTATAGTGTACTAATCTATCTGTATCTTTTCCATACTGATGTTTCGTACCTTTCATGTCTAGATATAGCATGTATATACACCATAAATTATATATCTAAGCACACATATTTTGGTGTGATCTCTAACACTCGTGCTGATGTGTTGATCACTGTATTTTTCTGACTGCTCTGTATTCTGTACTTAGTCATTTTATCTCTTAAGTTATTTTTGACAAAAACTTAGTATGACTTTGTTTCCATGATTGAAAACTCAAAATAAGCCATTCTTCCTTAGGAATTAAACTTGCCAACAATCTCCCCCTTTGTCATTTATGGCAACAAAGGAATGTGGCTAAGTTACTCAAAATGACTTCATTCAAAAATGACTGTATATTATAACTTAATGATATATAAATATATACTACTCTGCATATACACATTCTATACTACTCCCCCTTTGACATGAATGAAAAAGGTGTGCAAAAAAATATGTCTTCATACTTACTCCATATATACATCCAAGTACACAACTTGAAGAGACTGAATCTCTTTCTGCCAGAATGCTTTCATTGCATCAATTGTTTGGAGGTGCACACATAAAGCATATGTTAACTTCTCCATTTTCACTAGATCCAAGCAAGGACCTTGATCATAAGTCTGCATTGTGTCATCTATCTATTTGATGTTCTTAATAAGAACTGCTAATGAAGGTGCAAGTGCATTTCTCAATTGAGTTTGTCTAACTCTTATCTTGCTTATTTCAATCTTTTCCTTCTCAATTTTGTCCAGTTGTCCTTGGTAGATGTTATTGCATATGTTCATGTCCTGTGTGGAATTTTCAATAGATTTTCTTATTTTTTCCACCATTTTTTCAGCTTTAGCTATCTTTTTAGTGTGCTCAGAGGTGAGCTTCACTCTATCCATGCAGTTTGCTATAACTTTCTTCCCTTTTTATGCCAACTCTTTCAGTATAGATTTTCCAATCTTCAGAGAGTTCAGATCCAAGGTAAAGTTCTTCACCACTTCATTCAATCTTTCCTTCTTATACTCATCTTCTACAATCTTAGTAGCTATCTCTACTAAGCTGGTGAAGTGTGACTTGAAG
>MU225012.1:155767-168274 GCA_018584345.1 Thuja plicata | reverse complement strand
GACAGGGACATCACCAATCCAAAATAGATCATCATGAATTCTGCTCAATAGGATTTTTACCCATTCTGGTTCTTCAAACTCATGCGCATTTGAATACTCAATAATAGGGTTATCTTGTAGGTGTGTGGACTCATCTTTGAATGTGAAGTCTTTATTTAGCATTGATGCCATGTGAGAAGCTATATTATCATCTCCTAGTGATTCCTTCTTGTAGTATATGTACGCACAAATATCTTCCATGTGAACAACGCCAATCGGGGTTTTAGAGAAAGCTCCTTCCACATCATCCAATATAGACTTGAATGGATGCTTCTTAAATACGAATATCTTCCTTTCTGCTACATCAAATACAACTGGGGTCGCCATTACTTACTTGGTGAATGTTTAAGTAGGGTTTCCACGAAATTCTAAAATGACACAATGGCTAGGGCTTCATTTCAAACTGATTATCCATTCGTTCCAACTGCCAAACTGTTATTCCTTCATGCTTTGATGTATTAGTGCTCCAATGCTCTTAAATTTTTGTGCTCTCAAATGTAATTGTTAAAATGATCGACTACAAACTTCTTTTTATACCATCTGTCACATTTAATACTTGCAACCATACATAGATATTTTCAAACTTTGATCCCGATGCATTTCAGATAATGCGTGAATGCATATAGCTATAATCTATGCTTTTAACCATGAATCTAAAGGTGTATACTCAGAAGTGAGTACACCAACCACGAAGGGGTTCTGAGCTAGAATAGCTCCCCCTAAGACCAAGAAGGTCTATTCAAGCAGAAGTAGAGGGTGCGTCTATTGTCGATGTATCAACTAATTTGTCAACATCTTTGTCCTTCTTTACTTCAACCCAATCTTTGCTTGAATCTTCATTTTCTTTGACAAAATTGACTTCTCCTTTTTCTTCAAATAGAGACTTTTTGGGATCTTCTTGTTTCTGAGTTTTGGATCTACAAAACTTTGTGATATGTCCAACCTTTCCACATGTGTGACAAATGATAAGAGGTCTGATGTTTTTCTTCATCATGTTGCATTTCTTTGTTGTGTGTCCATTTTAGTTGCATATCTAACATGTAGTGTTATGCAAGTTCTTTTGAGGTTGATTTCTTTGATTGTTTTGATTCATTCTTCTTTGATTTTGTTGTGACTGAGTTCTGCAATGTATAGCCCTGTGACCAAATTTATTACAAGAGAAACAATAACCATTAAAAGGTCTTACCTCTTTGAAATCTCTTGCCAAATGCCCATGTTTATTGCATGCATAACAAGTTCTGTTAACTTGTCTGATTTCCCTTTTTTGTGGTTCAGATATAACCTCTGTAGTATTTTCAACTTTCTTAGCTTCTGAAGATGCTTCAAGTGTTTTTTCCTTCTTTTGTGATGATTTGATTTCATCTTGTGATGTACTGAATCCAAGACCAATAGTGTTCCCCTTTTTTGTTTGTGCATTGAGCTAGGATTGAATCGAACCATAATTTGTGTGGAGTTTATCAATCTTATCCTTTGCTTCTGTTAATTCAGTTTCCAACTTCTTCTTCATGTTTTCCAATTCCAAGACTTTCATGTTTGCCTGCAAAAGTTCATCTTCCAATTGCTTGCTTTCTTTGATCTTGTCTTCAATGTTATTCTGGCTATCTGTAAGTTGTTCCTCCAGATCTTAAAGTTTATCCTTTAGAGATTTATTCTCTTCATTAATATTTTTGACCATTTGTCCTAGATCACTTTTAGAAAAATCTTTCAGATCTTTTCTTAGCCTTTTGATAAGTATTTGAGAACCATCATTTTTCAATCTTAGTTCTTCATTTTCCTTCTCAGATCTGTCAAGATCTTCAAGAGATGCTTCAAGATTCTTTTTCAAATGTTTTTCTTCAGCTTATTCCATGATCTCCTCAAGTGGTTAAAATTTCTTACAGAGGACCAGAGCTCTAATACCAATTGTTAGAAACACTGAGAGGGGGGGGGGGTGAATCAGTGTTTATCAATTAATTATATTTCAGCCAATCAAACATAAAACAAATATGCATTCAAGAAGCTTAACACAAGAACACATAACACATGATTTGATTACGGAGAAACTTGATCAGAGGAAAACTCCAGTGGGGATTAGTACCCACAAAATATTGTACTAGGTATAATGAACCTGTTAAAGTTCCTTTGCCTTGTTAGAAGCAGTCTTTACAAATTGAGTATAATGACCTGGTTAAGGGTCTGACCCTGTTAAGAGTCTTATACAATAGCCCTGTTAGGGGTGGTGGACTCACTGTCCAATAAGATGAAGGCTACAACCCTCTGAATGTTGATATGCATTATATCAAAAATGAACTGCTATAGTGACACTCTTGTCTGATCAGTTCCGTGTATGCATGGATGCTCTTACCTCTTCAAAGAGCTATATCATCTTCTAACTTCATTATACTATCCCTCTGTAACTTCTTCTTACACAAAAATTGACTCCTCTTGCACGCTGTAACATAACAATACATTACATACTTATATCTTTACAAACGAATAGGCGCGACCCAAAACATAACACTTAGTCGGCCTTTTAAGAAAATATACAACGCTTCCAAACAAGTCAGCTCAAGCATGTTTACAACAACATTAATTACATCATAAAAAACTTATAACTAAAGGCACATAGCCTTAGCATCACAAAATAATACATGCTGATCAAAATAGTAGTCGGTTTATGTGCTCTGTATTCTGGACTGTTTCTTGGACTGTAGTGTACTAATCTGTCTGTATCTTTTCTGTACTGATGTTCCATACCTTGCGCATTTGGATCTAGCATGTATATACACCATAGAGTATATATCTAAGCACACATATTCTTGTGTGATCTCTAACACGCGCGTTGATGTGCTGATCACTGTGTCTGTCTGACTGCTCTATATTCTGTACTTAATCATTTTATCTCTTAAGTTATCTTTGACAGAAACTTAGTATGACTTTGTTGCCATGATTGAAAACACAAAATAAGCCATGCTTCCTAAGGAAGTCAACTTTCCAACAACAAGTTCATAGAGGAACCTGACTGACAAGTTCACAGTGAACACTGACAGTCAGTCTACTGAGTAAAATGAGAAGCAGAATGTCTACAATGAAATCACCAATGAAAGACTACAACACAACCCAAGCACCACTCTACCGAGAGACAACTTTAATTCTAATAAATATGGATCTGAGATACAAATCAGATAAAAGACTTGAGTTTTATAATTAGCTTTAATGCTTATCTTTTAAATCATTTCTTGAGGGACAAGTAAAGAAAATGTAATTATTTAATTAGACTAACTGATTGTAAACATGCAAACTAGGAGATCAAGGTCAAGTTGTAAACATTTGATCATAGAGTTATCATTGTAAAGTGTGAAACCAAAATGTTAGAATGAATTCATAATAAATGAGAGGGGGGGTGAATCAGTTATCCTCAGGTCTAGATGTACCAAATTAAACTTTATACCACTTTGAACAATGCAGATCTACTCGGTAGCAATAGCATAAATCAACAACATACATATACAGTTTTACTATTCAAATGTAATCATCTTGCAAAAACTTAACAGTAAAACACAACATAAACATTCAGATAATTTGAAACCACTATTTAACGTGGAAACCCTATTTGGGAAAAACCACCAATGATATGCTATCAATTTATCACTCTTTTGAAGTGAGCTCTGTTAGGAGCCAACCCTGTTAAAGGTTACAAAACACATTGCTAAATGTGACCTAGTTAAAGGATTTAATCACCCTATCAGGAGTGGCCTTGTTAGAGGACTTAGAACATTCCACCTGAATGTCACCTTGCTCAAAGGATTTATATAATGATTGTTAGGTCAACCTAGTTAAAGGATTTTGACTGATACAATGGTTAGAAAGTAATAAGTAGGTGTGATCTGATACATACAACTTACTTTGCAAATCTAGATCCAATTCAACTCTAATGCTAATTCACTAAGTGGCCTCCATTCTCTTTTCAATCTTTAGATCTCCTTGGAAATTCATCAAGAAATCACTCTTGTAGCTCTCTGCTTCTCTATTTAGCCTTCTCTGCTAGATCATGCCAATCAGTCAATTAACTATGCAATCCTCTTGCATACACTTCTTTCTTTACACATCATGAATAACCCTTTTGAGGTTATCATATGCCTCTTCATCTAGGTTAGATAAATAGTTTTTCACTTAATCAAGATCGTAGATCTTAGGTTAGGCCAGATCGAACGGATCTTTCCATCTTTACATTTAATTTACTTCTCCAAAGCAATCGCTAATTAAATATTTGATCCATGCATTAATTATAGTTACCTATGCATTTAAATAGTGTGGACCAATTGTGCTTATCCTTAGTTAACTTTATATATCCCAATAATATCAATTATGTCAGCCAAAGATCTCAAATCTCAACAATTACCAAAATATTGTTTCTCAGCCAACAATGTGTTCTTCCGCTCGGTCATCACTGGTTTCCTCGATAATTTACTAGTGCTTGGTCATCACAGACTTCACTCGACATAAAATTTTCTCAGTAAAATATCATCAAAACATAAACATCACATTACTTTGCCAATGTTCCAACTGATCAAGTACCCTTGTGATTTCCCATAACTCAACCATTCCTCTTGGTCTTCTTGTTAAATATTCTTCATTAATCAATAGATATGGTACTCAAATAGATAGAAATAGTCTAACCAGTTAAGGTTTGACATCAATGACAAAACAACAATTGTTTCCATTGTAGCTTTCCAAAAATCTTTCCAACAATTTCCCTCTTTGGCATTGATGGCAACACTAAACAATAAAATAATAATTTTCAAACCATAGTTACCATACAATCCAAAAATTCTACCCGTGTTCCTTGATATGAACAAATCTTCATTAATGTCTTTAGCTTCATTCTGATTCTCATCTTGTAAAACATTTTTCCTTCTGTGTCTGTTCATCTGTAGACTCCCTCTATCAGTAAACTCTCCCTTTATCTCTAAGTATAATAAACATCTCCCTCTTTGACAACAATGCCAAAGATGTTGACATCTTCATCATGTATATTCTTTTGTTCTAAACTCTATATCATGTTGTTCCTGCCATCTTGCTTATGACTGATCCTTTTTTCTATTAGTGTCTATTTTTCACAACTTTAGGCAACATCCTAATGTGTGACTGCCTGTGCATCAATGTGAAAAATATTCTGAATATAACTTTTGATGCAACAGTATCATTTTGAACTAATTAGCCTTAGTTAGGGGAATCACCCCTAATTTACCTCGCAGATACTCATGAGCATCCTCGGTTAGTGCCATTGTAAATATGTCTGCTAACTGTTCCTTAGTATTCACATATTCTAGTCTCACATCCTTCTTCTGAACTAGCTCCCTCAAGTAATGATACTTGATAGCTATATGCTTTGTTTTAGAGTGCATCACAGGGTTCTTAGAAATATTAATGGCATTCATATTATCACAATATATGACAACTAGTTCTGTGATCTCTTCTTTCATACCTTTCAGTAGTATCTTCAACCACACAATATTAGAACAATTAACTGTTGTTGCTACATATTTGGCTTCAGCTGTAGATTGTGAGGTGAAATTCTATTTCTTGATTGTCCATGAAACTAATCTTTTTCCTAAAAGAAATGCTCCTCCTATGGTGCTTTTCCTATCATCCACATTTCTAGCCCAATCAGAATCAGTATAGACTCTGAGTTCAAACTTTTCATTCTTTTTGTAATACAGACCATAGTCATCTGTTCCTTTCAAATACCTCAGAATTCTTTTTACTGCCATCATATGAGTTTCCTTGGGATTGGCAGAAATCTTGCAACAATACCAATAGTCAGTGCAATATCAGGTCTACTGTGCACAACATATTACAGCTTTCCAATCATTGATATGTAAAGGGTTTGATTCACTTCTTTTGTATCATCATTTTTTTTAAAATTTTGTCCAGTATCCATGGGTGTACTCACTGGTTTTGAATCTTCCATTCCAAAATTTTTTAGTATCTCCTTGACATATTTTGAATGAGTAATATAGATACCATTCGTCATCTAATATATTTGTAAGCCAACAAATTTTTTTATCTTACCAAACATAGACATCTCAAATTCAGTTTGCATCTCCTTTGCAATTGCTTGACATAACACATCTTGTCCACTAAATATAATGTCATCAAAAAAAATTTCAGCCAATAATGTACCTTTACATTGCTTTGTCTTCAAATACAGATTGTTGTTGTCATTGGTTCTTGCAAATCCAATCTTTATCAGATAATTGTGCAATCTCTCACACTATGCTCTTGGTGCTTGCTTGAATCCATATAGTTCCTTGTTTAATCTACAAACCTTGTTCCTCTTGCTTGGGTCAACAAATCCATCAGCTTGTTCAATGTAAAATTCTTCTTCTAATATCCCATTTAGAAATGCTTACTTTACATCCATTTGATAGACTTTAAAAGCTTTGTAGGCTGCATATGAAAGTAATTTTCTTACTCCTTCCAATCTTGCAATTGGGGAGAATGTTTCTCCATAATCAATTCCTTCCTCTTGTGCATAACCTTTGCATACCAGTCTAGCTTTGTTTCTTGTTTCAACTTATTTTTGAATACCCACTTAGTACCAGTTAAATTTTTGTCATTCGGCCTAGGTACAAGTGTCCAAGTCTTATTCTTCTCAATGTATTCAATTTCTTCATTCATGGCTTGTATCCAATCTTCATTGTCTAAAGCATCTTTTACTATTTTAGGCTCAAAATCACATAATAAGCATGTATCCTCTCTCAACTTGCTTCTTGTCATAACTGCAGAATTCTTTGATCCTATGATTTCATAAGGTTTATGGTTCCTCCTTACATACTTTGCTAGAGTAGGTTCTTTTTCTACTTTAGGTTGTTCATTCATGTCCAATTCAAGTTGATTCTATGACTCGACATCTCCATTAGATAGCTCAACAATTACCTCCTATTGCTTGACAGCTTCGTTATGTGACTCGGCAGGTGCTAGTTGTTGCTTGACAACTTCTTTTTTAGGTTTAGGTAATTCACTAGAATCTTTCTCATCCATATAGATGAATGATTTGTAACTTTCAGGTTCTTGTGTGCTTTCAGCTTCATTTCTTTTTGCATATTCATCAATTCTAACATTTGCACTTTCCACAATTTTGTTAGTGTTAGAATTCAAACACTTGTATGCTTTGCTTTTAGTTGAATAACCAATAAATATGCCTTCTTCACCTTTAGCATCAAGTTTTCCATTTTTGTTGTCCTTTAGTATGAAACATTTTCTTCCAAAAACTTTGAAATATTTTACATTAGGTGCCTACCCATACCATAGCTCATAAGGTGTAGCATTAGTACCTTTGTTGACTTGTACTTTGTTCAGGGTATTGATTGTTGTACTTATAGCTTCTCTCCAATATTTTTGTGCAACATTTTTCTCCATCATTAGTGTTCTGGCACAATCCATGATAGATCTATTTCTTCTCTTAGCAATACCATTCTATGGTCGTGTCCTAGGTGTGACATCTATCTTTTTATCCCTTAGTCATTGTAGAACCTGTTAAACTCATAAGAAATAAACTCACCTCCTCTGTTAGATCTTAAAAATTTTAGGCTTTTACTTGTCTCCTTTTCAACTTTTTCCAAGTACCACTTAAATAACTGGAATGCATCATATTTTTCTTTAAGAAACATAACACTCATCATTCTTGAGTAATCATCAACAAATAGAATAAAGTATCTATCTCCATAGTAACTTTTCTCACCAATAGGACCACAAAGGTCAATATGAACCAATTCCAAAATTCCCTCAGAAGTATGAGTCTTTCTTTTGAAACTAGATTTAGTCATTTTTCCTAATTGATATTGCTTACACATTGCATTTTTAGGTTTCTTCAACTTAGGCAGCCCTCTAACCTTTTTCAATTTTCTTATGCTTACCAAGTCATCAAAGTTTACATGACACGACCTTTTATGCCATAACCAAACATCATTATATTGTGCAAACAAGCATGTCTCATCAGCTAAGTCCAGATAGAACAAGTTACCTTTTGTTTGCTCTCCACTTCCAACTAATTCTCCAGTGGCATCATAGATCTTTGCCTTCTTATGATGGAATTTAACTCTATAACTAGAAGTATTCAGCTGTGCAACACTTAATAAATTATAATTAAGATCATCAACCCAATATACATTGTCACATCTGATCTTATTAGTCAAGTTAATTGATCATTTCCCTTTAACAAGACATGGTGCATCATTACCAAATTTAACATAACCACCTTTACATTGATCTAAGGTTTCAAATTTATCTTTATCACCTGTCATGTGATATGAACAACCACTTTTAATAATTCAATAGTCACCTTTACTCATATAAGAAATTAGTGCATTTTTCTCATCATCATCAGAATAATCTTTCATAGCAACATATACAACCTCTATATCATTTTCATCATAATTGTCAGATTCACTTTCAGAAGCTTCTTCAGCTATATAACAAGATTTCTTACCTTTTTCTTTGTAATTTTTATACTTTCTGAAGTCTCGATCATCCTTTCTATCTTTGTACTTGCTGTCCCTTCTTTCATATTTGTCCTTCTTATCAGGACATCTTGCAACAATATGACCAACTTTGTTACATGAAAAGAAAATGATAGGAAGTTTACCTTTGAAGTTTCCTTTTCCTGTAGATAGTCTTTTTTCCATGAGTGCTTCAAGTTCTTCTAGATCATAATCTGTAGTGTTGTTGTAACTGTTCACACATTTCTTTCCTCTCTTTGATTTTTTAAGGACCAACTGGGATCTGAATGCAGATTCAATAGCTTGTGGAGTGTAGTTATAAAAATTTGACATCTCAAATGCAGTAAGTCTGCCTACCAGACCTTCCAAAGTCAAATTATTATTAGGAGTACATCTTAAATCTTTAATTGTAGAGACTCTAATAGCTTATATAGGAAGAAGTATTCTTAGTACCTTTCTCATAATGGTGTTATCATAAATGGTTCCCTTATCTCCTCTAATAGCATTTACAACTTCCTTTAACCTACCATAATTTTGAACTATATTTTCTCCTTCTTGTATTTTCATTTCATCAAACTTACCTCTTAAACTTTCAAATTTTGCTCTTAGTACATTTGTATCACCTCCATAGATGGTTGCAAGGGCATCCCACATTTTATTTGTAGTTGTACAATTCTTTATGTCTTCAAACTCATGATAGTTCAGAGATGATGCAATCTCCAACATTGCTTGATTATGTTCCTTCTTTTCTCTTAACTGTGTAGCTGTGGTAGGTGTAGTGGGAGATACATAATCATGTTCAACATAGTGCTTAGTAGAATCACCAATACCAGCCAGATGCAATTTCATCAAATTCTTCCATGCAGGGAAATTATCTTTGTTCAACTTCGGTACCTCCTTTTTATGCATCTTGATCTTTTGCTCCAAGTACCTTCAAACTATTTTCAAGAGACCAAAGCTCTGATACCAAATTTTAGAATGAATTCAGAATAACTAAGAGAGGGGGGGGGGTGAATCAATTATCCTCAGGTCTAGATGTACCAAATTAAAATTTATACCACTTTGAACAACTCAAATCTGCTCAATAGCAATAGCATAAATCAACAACATACATATGCAGTTTTACTATTCAAATGTAATCAACTTGCAGAAAATTAACAGTAAAACACAACATAAACATTCATATAAGTTGACACCAATATTTAACGTGGAAACCCAATTTGGGAAAAACCACCAATACCATGCTATCAAGTTTTCACTCTTCTAATGTGATCTCTGTTAGGAGTCAACCCTATTAAAGGTTGTACAACACATTGCTAAATGTGACATGGTTAAAGGATTTAATCATCCTATCAGGAGTGGGCTTGTTAGAGGACTTAGAACATTCCACTTGAATGTCAGCTTGCTCAAAAGATTTATACAATGACTGTTAGGTCAACCTGGTTAAAGGATTTGGACTAATACAATGGTTAGAAAGTAATCAGCAAGTGGGATCTGATACATACAACTTACTTTGCTAATCCAGATCCAATTCAGTTCAAATGCTAATTCACTGAGTGGCCTCCATTCTCTTTTCAATCTTTAGATCTACTTGGGAACCCATCAAGCAATCACTCTCGCAGCTCTCTGCTTCTCTATTCAACCTTTTCTGCTAGATCATGCCAATCGGTCAATTAACTATGCATTCTTCTTGCATACACTTCTTTGTTTTCACATCATGAATAACCCCTTGAAGTTATCATATACCTCTTCATCTAGGTTAGATAAATATTTTTCCACTTAATCAAGATCGTAGATATTAAGTTAGGTCAGATCCAATAGATCTTTCTATCTTTACATTTAATTTACTTCTCCAAAGTACTCACTAATTAAATCTTTGATCAATGCATTAATTGCGGTTACCTGTGCATTTAAATAGTGTGGACCAATCATGCTTATCCTTAATTAAATTTACATATCCCAATAAAATAAATTATGTCAGCCAGAGATCTTAAATCTCAACAATTACCAAAATACTACTTCTCTGCCAACACTGTGTTCTTCCGCTTGGTCATCACTGGTTTCCTCGACAATTTACTGGTGCTCGGTCATCACAGACTTTGCTCAGCAAAAACTGTTCTTAGTAAACAGTCATCAAAAGATAAAAAACAGATTACTTTGCCAATGTGCCAACTAATCATGTACCCTATTGGGATTAATGGGAAGTAATACTAAGAGGGGAGGGGTGAATTAGTACCTCTAAAACTTTTAACACTTTTCAGAATTCATCATTGCAATCATTTATTACTGCATTACTGATGATTATTTTTGTTCTTTCTTATGCATGTAGTATTATTCCATAATCTTTAATTGTTTGTAACCTTCATAGAAACATTCATGAAAATGATAAACACATAACACAAGATATGGTATGGCAGAAAACTCCTGTTAGGAAGTAAAAACTGTGGTGGGGATGGCACCCACAAAACTTCACTATCTACAGAATGGAAGGGAGCCGGTAAAGACTTACAATTGATCACTTTTGATGATCTACCTGTTAGGAGTATTAAGGTGGAGACCGATTAAGATGTACTCTGTTAAGAGCTTTAGAAACACTGATTTAAGTGTGCACTCGGTTAAGAGATTTACAATAGGACTGTTAAGTCCACCTTTCTTGAAAGGATTTCTTAAGTGTACTACACTTGTTAGAATGAGTACAAATGTTGACCTGACTGTATGCAATCTACAATTGCTGATTATAGATCAATTAAATCTCTCATAATAATAATATCACCTTAAGTGACTGATTAATACCTTTCTCTGCTCATCGGTAGCTTGTGTTCTTGTTCTTGATGCTCTCTGTGGCTACAATCTTCATTGAAAAAAAACCATTCTCAATAGATTGATCATCTATTTATACAAGTATTTGACCTATCTTTGAATCACACATTACAATGTTAACTCTTAGATCCAAGGTTTACAGCTTGACCTTGATCTTTAGTTTCCATGTTTTAAATTAGTAAAACTAATTAAAACAATAATAAATACATTGCTTCCTCCGCACATAATGGATTTAAAATCAAATCAAGAAGCTATAAATACAACTTCAATGGTTTATCTGATGTGGAAAGTCAGATCCACTTTTTGCGGGATGTAACTGACTGTCAGTTCTTGGTTGTCGGGTTGATCTGAAAGTTTGTCGGCATTCCTTTAATGAACTGATCATCGAGTTCCCTTTGTCTTTTGGGTTCCTCTCTTTGCTTCTCTTTCGGGTTGCACTGTTGTTACTTGTCGGGTTTCATTAACCTTTTTTTCATTGGATATGCTTTGAACTTTGTAGTATCGGGTAACCTTGGTATTGAGTAGTGTTGTGCCCTGTCTGTTGGTATAGAGTAAACTGATAGTGCAGATCATGTTTTTTCTTGTGTATACTATTGAAAAAATATAATGCCTTCAATCTCCCCTGTTGACATTAGTATCAAAAACTGATATGTGCACAATACTAAAGTGTTTAGTATAGGATTTGAGAAATACAAATCCACAGAATGCCAAGAATACCTGCATGCAAATAACCTGTTACAAGAGAGAAGCAGAAGGAGGAAAAAGCAGAACTCAGAAAATACTCAAAATGTGAGAGAAAAATTATAATCTGAATTAATGAAAAAAGAATTACAAGGTTCAACCTATAAAGGTGAACAAAACCCTAAAGCCTAAAAAAGCTAGGTTGCACATTAATAATTAATAAAAKAATTAATTATTAATGCACCTAAGAGAAAGCTTAAGCACTAAAGAGTAATAACTTAATTAATTAAATCAACATGATTTAATTAATAAGCAAACTAATAATTACTCTAACACCCCCCCTTAAGCTAAGCGCATGGGGTAAGCTAACCTAGCACAGCTATGAAAGCAGGAAAAAAGGGTCCCGGCAACAAGGCCTGATCAGGTACCCAATACAAGGAAATCTCTGTAAACCGGAGACAAAGAAGAAAACCCAGTGGGAAAA
>MU225012.1:48599-103035 GCA_018584345.1 Thuja plicata | reverse complement strand
ACAAAGAACTATACTGTTTATAGTGATCCCTGTTAAAAGATCTTCCAACCCTGTTAGGAGTTGTACATTACAATGCAGTAGTATAGTGACCTGGTTAAGGGTTGGACCCTATTAGGAGTCTTTTACATATAACCCTATTAGGGGTGGTGGACTCACTATCCAAGTGGTGAACGCAACAACCTTCTGGTTTTTTGATACACACTATATCAACAAGATGAACTATTGTTTGTGACACTGCTTGTCTGATCAGTTCCTTTTATGCACTGATGCTTTAACCTCTTGTAAAGAAATATAACAATCTAATATCTATTTTGAATGCTTCAACATAAACATCTATATTATCAACATATGATAAATATAGCTCTGTTGTATCAACACTCTGCTCTGCTTGTCAATCTCTGGCTTTCGCAACTCTTCTCATTACAAATGACCTTCTATAAATACATACACCAAGTATGAGATCATGGAAACTATAGGAAAAATCTTCTTAACATCTTTGTCAGCTCTACTAAGCGCGCAAGCATAATTACAACGGTGCAAGTCAATGCTGAACAGACGTGTCACTTCACTAAGTCGGCTTCACCAATTTAATCATAACTTTGTAATCTTCTTGAAATATGTTTGGAATGTTTAGATTAATATCAAAAAATCACAACTAATCATGAATAGACACATGCATATCCTAAAGATAGGTGCAAATCAATCAACATGTTACATACATCGGCCTTAAACCGTTATTCCTCCAGAATTGTAACCGTCAAAAATAGAATTACATATCTTTACTGAAACTTCATATCTGGGTCTGCGTGTATGAACATAGCATAGTAAACATGTCAACAACACGTATCTATCCACACTATTCTTGATGTTATCATATTGATAAGTACATACAGAAGTACTACTGTGTATTGTATGTTGTCATCAATGACAAACATACTATCAATCAACTGTTCAGAATCAAATCTCCAACATGTACTTCATCAGAATGAGACATACCTTGTTCCAGGGATCGAGCAAAACCTCCTATTATTACAATGTTAATTCACCTTAGTATTTATTTTTATGCACATTAGGGAAATATTAAAAAGGATCCCCAAATATAACCTTCAAGAGAACCCAAACTAGATTAGCATAACCCAAATGGATTTAGGGGTACTAATGCAAAATTCCAGTCCTTTTAAGGGTGAATATATAGAATATCTCTTTTTATTTTGTTTTACCTTCCTTTCATTATTTTTTTATTCATATTTGTTAATTCAAATAGATATTGTTTGTGTTTGATTAAATGACCTAAGGTTAGTTAATTGATTAAATGCAATGCAAGTAAAATAGAAGAACATGTAATAATTAAGTACATAAAAGAAAATGATTTGATATCTCAAAGTAAGTGCTATGAAATGAAAAAGAGGAATTTGGACTCACCTTAAGGGCTAGTAGAGGTCACAAGATCAAAACTGAAAATGAAGTAGCAAACTGTAACAGAAACTAAAACCGCACAGGATCTGAAACCTACAAACTGAAATCAGCTAACTATGAAAATATGAAGGTCCTAGGAATAGGTCAACTTGGAGGTATAGGTCACACTTGGGTACAATTAGAGGTTGACCTATATGTACACTATCCAAAAATATGAGATCTGGATGTCCGACGAAAATTGTAACCCAAAATCAGCCATATCTGATCGGAAAACTACTCCTACACACAAGAAAAATAGAATTTTTTTTGGGAGAAAGGGATCTGCCTTGGTCAAGCCCCCATTTGCAAATTATCCTTGAATTGAGATAAAATCATGTGAAAGAAAGACAAATGTAAATATTCACCTCGCTTGTCAAACCTTCATGGATGGATTTGAATCCTCTCCCCACAAATATATATGAATTCTTGTATGTAGAATGTTGGATGTCTTCACAAATAGAATAGATCTACAAATGCCAAATCATAGATCATGTATGTAAGTATGCTTGAATGCTTGAATTCTTATGCAATGTTGGTGAGTTTAGATCTCCTTCCTTGATGGCCAACTCTAGTATCCCCAATGAAGAAAGAAGCTAGATCTATGGAAGGAAATGCATGTTTGATTAAAATTTATTCCTTTAATAAATCCTTTCTTTTCTTGAACTCCTTAAAATGCACCTTGAAATTGATAGCTTTCAATTGAATATTTGAGCATGTAAAGGATCTTGATTGAAAAATTGAATGCAACTTGTGGTTCTTGAATGTGTATCAAATATGGATCCCCAAATTAAGTGAGTAGGCCTCCTTTTATACCTATTTCGGGTGGAAAAACAAAAAGGGCCAACTGCACTGGGTGGGAAAATATGAAAAAACCTGAAATGGGCCCAAGTTCTTGTCAAATCAATTCCTCAATTATAGGTCAACCTTGACCTATACCCCATGTATAGGTCAACCTTGACCTATACCCCAAGAGGCACAATCCATGAAAAATGCTCGAGGATCTTGAGGGTGCAAAAGAAATGATAAAAAATGGGCAAAATATAAGGAAAATTGGAAAATCAAGCATAACTGCATCCATGTTCTAGGAGATCACTGAAATGGGGCCTAAAAAATGTCTTTGAGCTTCCAAAATAATGAGTGATAACTTTTAAGACCGTACATTTAGCCCCCACTTTAGCAAGAGTATGGGCCAAACTCAAACTCTTGGTAAAGTAGATCAAGTGCATGAGATGATCTCATCAAAGCTAAGGAGACAAGGAAACGTCAAGCCCCCAAGTGACTTGAGTCCCATCAAATCCAAAAATAAAACAAGAGATACATCACCAAATAAATAAACAAAAAATAAAGGGGGTGCGATTGCCTCAGTCTAGTAAGAATGCTTTTCTTACTGTGAATCACACAAAAATGCATGTTGAAAAATATATTCTAGTGGGTTTGTGTGCCGTGCTATTCAAACCAACAAGGATTCATCCGTAGGATTTCTATCTCCAAAGGGGAATCCAAAAAAAAGTAATCCACGCAGAAGGAGTTGTGTGTCCTTAGGGGATTGAAAGATGCAAATGTGGGGATCAGGCATTATGGATTTGTGTTTCCATAAGGGATCCAAATGTATAATATCGCCAAACATAGTGTGTGTGTGTAAAAAATATGAGCACAGTGTATGCCCCCACATTAAATCTATTGCAAACATGTTAATGGGAGAGATATCTTTAACGAAGTGTATATGCATCCACCAGGGATGTTTCCACTATGAAATGCCCCCAAGAAAGGACACATCAAGGGAAATGAGCACATGACAAAAAAGAGAGAGCACAAGAAGGATCTACCAACTCTAGGGAAAGTAGGTCATATGATAGCTCATGTTTATTAGAATTATATCAAAATGAACATTCATCATTCCCCATAGGAAGTAGAACTACAAAACAACGAAAGGAAGACACATAAGTGTTACAAAGAATAGTTTTTTTGGGCCGACATCATAGAGACCATAAAAATATTCGGTGCTACCATTTTTGCATCATTCCAAACAGACAAAACACAAAACACATGTACAAAAAAACATGTAACATATATAGAAGAAGTTAGATACAAATAGAAGAATGATTGCAATATTTTTAATTTCTTTATCACCTTGCGCAAACGGAGCAACAAGGACCATTTAAAGAAGTCTAAAAAAAATGTATAACAAGAAACACATCATGAGGGAATCATATCATAACAAACAAGAAAACAAAGAAGAGAAAAATAAAGGATCCACTGTACAAGAGGAGCTAATCAAGTGTATCACCTTACCCCCATCTCATTCCATAGTATTTAGAGAAGGTGGGATACTTGAAAGAGGAGAAATATCAAGCACAACAAAGGTAACAATAGCCAAACAAGGACCCTACTGTGAAGAAAGGTTACTATGTTTGAGGTTAGTAGTGATAGATCATTGTTGTGAAATCATGGATGACAAATAATTATAAAGGTCAATAGTATCATAGTCATTAGAATCACTAGCATGCATATCATTGTTAGCATTAATAACATCACCATCAAGATTAATTGTAATAGAATCCAAGATACAAATAGAATCATCTTGTTTATCCATTTGAAATTTTTTATTATTCATTTCATCTGTGTGTTCAAGCATGGGTTGGTCAAAGGAAAGTCAAACAAGAGGTGTATGAGGTGAAGAAGGATTCTAAGAGATACCTGCACAAGATCTAGTTTGGCATTTGTGATGATGATTGCGAGCATTTTGGTTATGTTTTGTCTTGCTAGATATTTGAGGTGGAATGGGATCAATCAACATAGGTTCCTTTTCTTCTTTAGATGGGAGAATAGGAGGCAGAGAAGTTTAGAAAAGGAGGAATTAGTGGCATAGGAAGAAGACCATGACTAAGATCAACTTTTTGTTTACTAAGTTCAAAAACCTTCTTTTCTTTGAAGGCTTGGTATGATCACAAAATATAATCAGGATGAGTTGGAGGTGATTGAGGTATAGAAGGCCAAAATAAATCAAGGTCAACACAGTCTCATGGCCTAGAAGGATGATAGAGACTATGGTTAATGGTATTGATCTCTTCATCATGAGGGAATTTAATACATTTTTGGACATGATAAGCTACGGTTTGCATGGAGCACAACCAAGGAATACCAATCTTGACTTGAAATTGTTTGGAGGTAGGAATAACAATGAAGGTAGTATCTGCAACCTTACCACAAAGGTCCACAGGAAAATATATAGAACCATGGGGAGGGTAAAGGAAACTATTAAAATTTTTAATTAAGACATCATATTTATCATAGGTATCCTTTTAAAAATGTTTACTAAAAAGATCCTCTTTAGTTATAACATTCACCGGACAAGTGGAATCATCAAGAACACCACATGAAGGAATACCAACAACCCTAGCAGTTATGTAAAGAGGACCATCAGGAGCTTTAATTGTTTCAGCAAGATCAAAGGTAATGCAAGGCTGAGGAAGAGGTTGAGGTAAAGGTTTAGGTTGGATATGTTCAACATGGTTGGCTTCTTCAGTTTTATATCATAAATAATGTATGTAGTAGAAGAAGAAGGTTGAAGAATAGTATTAGTTGAATGGGAAGGAAAAGGATTAGTGTATATTTGAAAATTTTGGTTAGGAGGTACAATAGATTTATTTCCCTAATTGATATCAAAATAAAAAAAATATAGTATTAGAATCAATAAGGTTTTGGATAGCATGTTTCAAAGAATAACACTTTTCAGTATCATGACTGGGTTGATACTGGTATTGACAAAAGGATTTGGAATCAAAGGATTGAGGAAGAGGTTTTCTTGGATCAATTTTTTTGATAGGAGGAAGATTAATAATATTTGTATTTAGTAACTTCTTCATCACATTATGAAAATATTCAGATAAAGGAGTAAAATTGCGAGAAGGTCTAAAAATAGAGGACAAAGGAGTCATACCTTTGGATGATGTTGCCACTTGATCAGCTACTCCATTGGAGTATTTTTTGATATTCATATAGTTTTTAGGACTATGAAACTTGTAGGATGAGAGGTAATACTATAAGGTCCAAGATTACTGAGAAGGAGGGGTGAATCATTATTCTATATGATCAAAACTTTGCACAATTTATTTAACAACATTCATCAACTTTAAACCTTATGCAACATTAAACAAAGTGACCAAATAAAAATTCAAACATTCTATTAGATTTGTAAAAATTCTCTAGGTCTTTGTTAAATTTTCTCCAAATTTGACATTATTTTGTCTTTGAAAAATATTGTGGAAGTTGGTTGAGGTCAAAGTATTCATGTCTACAAATTAGTAGTATCTGTCTTAAGGTTAGCAAAAGTTTGCAAGGTTTTTTTAACTTAACATTTTAGACTTACAATCTTGTGACATGATTAAATTACTTTGTTTCGCATGGTGGAAGTGGTCTTACTTCTTTACATCAAATGTTTTTAACCTTACAGAACCATTAAGTGGAGGTGTAGCACACTATTGCAAGTCAATGGTCCAATTAAGTCTTAAGGTTACGACCATGCACTGAGGTTAAGTCTGGCAGTTTAGTCAAGATTGTCGCAAGGTCGTAAGATAGTAAGCGGTAAGTTACAATTGGTTGTGAGTATGAAATAGTTGTTTTTTAGTAGTTAATTCTAGTATGTTGTAGGTTTTCATGTGTTTTTGATAGTTAAGTTACCAAGGTACGAACATGCAATAAGGTGTCACGTGTCCCATATTTTAAAAATTGACTAACATTTACTTCAATCTGTAAGATTGCAAGTCTTTTATAAAGGTTATTAGGATGGTTTCAATAGTGAGATAGACCGCCATGTGTCTAAATAATATTTAAAGTGAAATGATTTGTCGTGGCATCACATGGATTGACGGAGATTCTATTCTTAGCCTATGGTGTTACGAGATGGTAACACGTATCTACCGTATCATGATCAATGATTCGTGCAAGTTCATAGAATTATTTGGCTTAAAATTTTAAAGGGTGTGACCATGCGAAAAAGGTTATAGATAACTATTGGCACAAGGGCACGAGGTTATGATGTGGTTTTCTTTGAAGGTTACAACCATGCAGAGGTGACTGTTATAGTTTGTCATAAGGTTACAAGACCTAATTTAAGTCATAAAGCTAAGCTCGATGCTACGAAGATAGTTGACTAGAGTTCAAAAGTGACAAGTGGGGTCTAGCCCAAATAGAATTATGTCATGATAGAGATTTTTTGGACATGTTGACATATTATTCAAATAATATTTTTACATTGCTCAAGGTTTCAAATTTTGTGACCTGATGACATGACCATTTTCATTTCGGGGCTGACCACAAATATTATGAACACATAACATTAATCATGAGTTGATGGATAGAGAGTTGGTACTCAAGAAGGAGCTTTAAAGAAATATCCATAGCCATCATTTGTGTATTATATCACCAATATTTTTTTATATGATATAGAGAGATTGCCTTGAGATTAAGCCTTTGTAGTTGTAGAGATAATAGGTGCATAAAATAATTTTTTTTGTCTAGTTTGGAGAGTTCATTATTCTAAGAAAATGGTAGAACTAAGTACATCCACTCAGTCAACAGCTGCAGGGAAACAAAAGAAGGATAAATTTTTCATAAAAATGGATTTAGTTGCTGCTAGGGTCGTTGAATGCAATGTTAGCCAATGATCAGGCATGGTAGGACAATTTTTCTCATTGCAAAAATCCAGACACTTCGGGTTCTACTAGTGTCTCTTTATTCATGTTTTTCTTCAACAACAAAATGATAAATGTTCCAATGTACAATCCATGGGTACTAAACATGGCTAAGTTGATTGTTCCTAACATCTTCATGGATGTTGACCTAGTAAAGGTATTGGCTAAACACTATTTCCCACTCACAAAATGCATAAGGAAGAAAGATAAAGTTGCTCTGGTAAGAATTGGTAGAGCTATATTCATAGAAGCATTTGGAATTTCTGGCACCATGAGTGTGGACATAAACCTGGATGAAGAAAAGAGGCTGTGTCTGTAATGACCTAAAAATGATCAACTAAACACTAGACCCACAATCTTGATCGTTAATCAAGAAAACCCTAATCTTGATCATTTTAAGTCCTAACCCAAGGCAATGTATCATCTTTATTCTAATCTAGCTTGAACCCTAGGTCTTACTCCATCATCGCACTTGATTAATTAATTAATTCCTAAAATCATGATTATATTGACAAATAAACCATATGTTATTTATTTAATTAAAAGGTTGATTAAATAAATATCTAAATTGTCAATTAAATTGAAAAAGGAATTAAAAATTAGTAAATTGAGTTAAATTGCATTCTAGAATATTTTAATTATTTAAAAATGCATATTATGTCATCATTTTAGTTAACTGGATCTCGAAATGGAAACAATCTTGTCCTAGTCAATTAACTCAATCTATCATGCTTCTCATTTTGGAAACAAACAAATTAATTGAGATTGGATTTTGGAATTTTCTGGAATGATTGACTAGTCAGTTCAGTTATGTGACCCTCTTGACCAATCATCTTTAAGACACATGGATTGTGCTTCCTCAAATCAAATCTTCTCCACCCATTTGCTTTCGATCTTGACCATCGATTCGAGAGAGATTTCTATAAAAGAGAACCTATTTTCCTTCACAAAGGATCCAAATTCTTATAATATCATTATTCTGTAGGTTTTTAGAATTCAAGCATTAAAGTATTTTTGAATAATTTATACGTAATTCATTTAGCATTGTTATTGAATTGTTTAGCTTTATTTGCAAAGCATTCAAATGTCAAATTTAGATCACATTTGGTTTAGGGTTCTAAAATCAATCAATCACACTTCAATTTGGGCTCATAAAATTAATTTTAAATAGTCTTTATATTAACCAAAAACTGAATTTACATATCATATAGCTTTTAAAGCATCTTTCAAATCCTTCATTTAGGACAGGTGTAGTCACAAGGTCTTGAGATGACCTGAGAGAAAATCCAAACTCCTTCCTACTAGAAGGCAATGAGTCAATTTTGGCTAATTTTTTGTTCTTTCTTTGATTTCATGCTTTCCTAGATTATCCTTGTAAGGAATCATTGAAGTGTGTGTAACAAGTGCTAGTGACACATATTCACATGCACATTTATAGCGTCCATCGTGGGGAATAAATCTTCTTTCATCTCATTTTTCTTTTTTCTTTTTTTTTTTTCAGATTTCAAACATTCTGCTCTGTACATTTTTCTAGTTTCTCATACAAGAACCTATAATGTCCAATACGAGTAACTGCAAGTGACTGCAGAAACTTGTATGGGAATTTGGTGATTCTTGTATTGAGTCACTGTGTAACTTGTATGAGTTATTATCTCCTAGTTTAAAAAAAAACAAGTTTTTCTTGGTTTTTTTAACACTCACGGGTTGTCTTGGTTTGTTGTTTCTGTGTGGTTTTTCTAATTGCAACTTAATAGTGGTTCACATGACATTGACAGAGTGCAAAAACAAAAAAACTACTCATGTTTTTTCTTGCAAGTTGCCTTGACCACAGATCAACCAAACATTTTGTTTGTTATTTTGATAAATTAGGAACCTCAAATGCTAGCCTTTCTAGAATGAACATGTATTTTTCATTTTAGGAATGGAAATAATGTTAGGAGACTATGCTTTTGCCCTTCTAGGGATGATAAAAAAATGCAGAGACATTGTTATCATTCATTGTTTGCGTGATTACCTTGTAGAGGGCTTGTCACAGTGGGAAAAAGTAATCACCTTGTGATAATGACCCAAGTGAGTACAGGCTAATGCTAAGCTACTTTGACTCAATATAAAAAAAATCACTTCCTTGATATGAAAGTCTCAGAAGATGGATGTAATTTGAGCTTATACTTGACTCTCATATAACACAAAGTAGGGCCTCCGAGTCTCAATCAAGTTATCATGACTGCTTGTGCTAAGGTTCTCTTTTGAGTTAGCAACCTTAATTTTTTTTTTGTAGACACAAAGGATACATTCAAATGAAGATCCTAACTAAACACCATTGAAGTAGTAGAAAAAAACCTTCTACTTTTTGATGCAGGTGTTATGTGATTTGCATGCCTAAGAAACCTCTCATGTACCCCTTATTTTGAGACAGTAAATTTATCAAGACCCTCGAATCTTGAGAAATTTGAAGATAAATTTGCTTGGTGAGATAACGTTTTGTCTACTCCAGTTCTGATCCAAAATCATGAGCTTGTCCTACTTTATCCTCAATTGCAATTCATTTTTAGTCTAACTATTGTTGTTACAAATGTCAAATTTTTTGTGCTATTCTACTGATTAGTCCCTCATTACCAACCTGATCATCTTTTTTCTTCACTGTTCTTATCTTGAGTTGTGAGTACAGGTTTGTTAACCTTGGCTCAAGATTAGAGTCTTTTCTTCTCCCTCTCAGTTAGACATTATCCTTTTATCTTTATCATTTTTCTTGGACTTAGTTAGCATGTCATTATTATTTTAGCACTATTTAGGAAAATAGATAGATTCATGCATGTACAGACTAGAAGTTCTCTTGGACATTTCCATGAAGAAGAATGACAATATACGTCATTCAAGGAAAACCCTCTTTTTGAGGAAAAACTAAGAACCAAATACAAGTCAGTTTCTCCTTGTGACAAATCAGTAGACCCAAATATGTCAGAAGAAATATGAGGGAGAGATCAGTCTAGGCATAGTAACCATGATGCTAGTGCTCAAGGTGCTAATAGTCAACACTCTTCAAGTGATTCTGAAGAAGATGAAGCTAAGGTTACCACATGTCTATAGGATAGAAAATTCCTCAAGGTAATGAGGACTATCATGAATCTAGACAAAGAATAATATTTTCTTGAATTGGCTCAACAAGGAGCCCAACTTCCCCCTCACTATAGGGCTGAAGATGTCACCACTAGGGAAGAAGAGACTCCTATGGAAATCATGACCAAACAACTGCAAGCCTTGCAAACCAAGATGCAAGAAATGAAAAGGGAAAAAAGAGAAATCAACCTTGAAATACACTTTGGACACCATTTGTCCATTTCCTTTTGACAGGTATTTTTATCTACCTTTGTTCCCCCGTGGAGTGGAAATCCCTAGGTTTGAAAAGTATGGTAGTCACTCTGATCATCAAGATAATTCTAGGAATTATGCACTCTTTGCATATAATTTATGCATGAACAGACGTATCTCATGTGTCTCTTTCCCCAAAGTTTAGGTGGCCAAGCAATGGATTGGTTATCAAAGTTTCCCACTAGAATACAAACTTTTGATGAGTTGATAAAACTGTTTCCAACCTATTTCAAAGTCTATTCCTTCTTGTTGCGAGTAGCCTTTACAAACCAGTCTTGCCTTATTTCTTACAATCATTCCCTCTTCATTCATCATATTTCTAAAAACCCACTTAGTTCCTATAACATTCTTATCTTTAGGTCTAGGAACCAGTTCCCAAGTGTTATTCTTCTTTATCTGATCTAATTCTTCCTACATAGCTTTAGTCCAAGATTCATCTCTACATGCCTCATCAGTAGTTTTTGGTTCAACTTGAGAAATTAAACAAATTTCATCTCTTAATCTCGAACTTTTCATCATTCCTCTCTTTGCATCTCTAATAATTTGATCTTCAGGATGGTTTTTCTTAAGATACCTCAAAGTCTTAGGAATTTCAGTAGGATCATTTGAGTCATCTTGACATACCTCGATCTCAAAATCAATCTCAAAAGGTTTCTTTGATCTACAATAACCTCTTTGATCTTTTTAGTCTGATTATAGTCATATATTCTCTCTTAAATGTGGAACTTTTCATCTATCCTCACATTAGCATTTTCAATAATCTTCCTCAATATCATATTGAAACATTTATAAGCTTTTATTTTAGTGAAATAACCAAGAAAGATCCCTTCATCACTTCTAGCATCAAACTTTCCTATCTCATCATCTCTTTTGATATAGCATTTACTACCAAATATTTTAAAATATTTCACAATAGGAGTATGATTAAACAATAATTCATAAGGAGTCTTACTTGTACCTTCTCTGATCTGAATTATATTCAAATTATACACAGAAGTACCAATAGGTTCTCTCCAATGAACATGTGACACATTTCCTTCCAGCAACATAGTTCTGCCAACATCTAATATTATTTTGTTTATTCATTCTACTATCCCATTCTGTTGTGGTATCCTAGGAGCAGATGTCTCTATGTATATTACATGCTCTTCACAGTAGGTATTGAACAAATCTAAAGTAATCTCACCACCTCTCTTTGATCTCAAAAATTTTATCTTTAAGCCTGATTCATTCTCAAATTTTGCTTTGAATATCTTGAATTTGTCAAATGCCTCTGATTTCTCTCTTAGATATGTAACCCACATCATCCTAGAAAACTCATCAACAAAAAGTATAAAATACCTTTCATCATAGTAATATCTTGTTCTTGTAGGACCACACAGATTTATATACACTAGATCCAACTTCCCTTCTGCTGAGTAAGATTTGCCTTTTAAAACTTCTTCTATTCTGCTTCCCCATTACACATGGTATTAGATGGTTTCACAATCTTTGGCAGGTCTCTAACTGCATTAGTCATACTTTCCTTCACAATATTATCAAAATTAACATGAAAAAATATTCTATGCCATAACCAACTACCATCTACCTTCACAAAAAAACAATAAGCCTCAAATGTATTTAATTGAAATACATTACCTCTAGATTTAGTACCAGATGTGATCAAGTCTCCTGACTTGCTTCTGATAGAATTTCCCATAAATGAATTTCAATTGATAAAATTTGTCCACTAGTTGTCCAACACTCAACAAATTATGCTTAAGTCCATCAACAAGTAATAAATTTTTAGTATTGGTCTTTCCATCCAAATAAATAGATCCAACTTCAATGATAAGCTTAGGAGTATTGTCACCAAATCTCACAACACCACCATCATACTTATTCAGTTTAACAAAATTATTTCTATCACTAGTCATATGGTGTGAACAACTACTATATATGACCCATTAAGATTTATTTTCAATATGTGACACTAAGGCTCTTTCTTCATGAATAGGTTTATCATCCTTGATAGAAATAAATCTAATCTCACCATAATCAATAGCATCATCATCAAAAACACCTTCACTAGCATAGTAAAATTCCTTATCGTTTCAATACTTAGGTTTATAAAACTTAGATTTATGCTTTAGAACCCTTGTATGACATATAGATGCAAACTTACATATCTTATTGAATGAAAAACATTTTAGAGGTAACTTTCCTTCAAACTTACCCTTACCTTTCTTTTCTCTTCTAGCAATCATGGCCACAATTTCATCTAACTTTCTTTCTTCTTCATGTATTTGTTCCCATTCATCAACATATTCACCAAGCTCTTCTCTCAAGTCACTACTATTGGTGCTCACAATTCTTGATAAAGTCTTTTTATTTTTATGCACAGTCGCCTTAAATGTTGTCTCAACTTTAGGTAATGAATCTCCCAGCTCTGCGGCCTCAAAAGTAGTTAATTTTCCAATCAACATCTCTCTATTAAAGTTAGTTGTCAAGGGTATGATATATTCTATAGCTTGCACTTTAGTCTTGTAATGTGGTGTCAAATATCTAACAATTTTTGCGATCACTTCTGCCTCACTGTATGTGCCTCCAGAGTTTCTGATCCCAATAACAACCTAAGTAACTCTCTATACATATGTGCTAGTATTTTAATCATCTTTCATTTTAAAAATTTCCATCCTTGTCTTCCAGTTCTGTAACTTTGCCTACTTAGTAAACTTATCTCCTTCATATAGTGCTTCCAATCTTGTCCAAATGTCATGTGCAGAATCCAAGTCTTTAACCTCAGTGAATTGACCTTTAGAGAGTTCACTAATCAGTGCTTCCCTTTCAACCATTTTGTATGAAAATATCTTCTTCTCTTCACCTATAACCTTATCTAGTTCATCCTCATCCTTCATCCATAAATCCTTCTTTGTAATCATCCAGTCATCAATTCCCAAGCATAGAAAATATGTTCTCATCTTGTTCTTCCAACTATCAAAGTTTTCAGGATCAAAACTCGAACTATCCTTCCTATAGAATACCATCTTCAAGATCACATCAAGCTATCAATCTTTCTCTCTAAGGACTAGTATCTATGATACCAATTTTTAAGAATAAAAATCCACCAACACAACTGAGAGGGGGCTGAATCAATTGTGAGAAAAAAGATTAAACATTAAAGTTTATAAACAAAAAATTCAAACCAAATGATAACATAATAATTGCCAACATAATAACACAATCCTTTGTTGTCGAGGAAACCCTGTAAAAGGTAAAACCCCAGTGGGAATTAGCACCCACAAATAACTTACTGAGAGTATAGTATCCATGTTAAAATATTTAGCCCTATTAGGAGCTTATTGATGCATTACAGTACACAATCCCTATTAGAGGACAAACCCTATTAGGAGTCAAGATTAACATTGGGATCACTGCCCAGGCACACTGCCTAAAGAAGGTTAAATCCACCCTCAGGACTTATAGTTTGAAATACAAGTGTATATAGGAAATACACAATCCTCTGAACTATCTAATAGAAAGTATCTTTTCTTGGTCAGTTCCAATGAAGTAACATAATCAAAACATATTATCTACATCCAGTAGACTTCACACAAACAAGCTCATAGCTTCCACACTTCGTTGTCTCTTCCACAATCACACTTTCCAAAAAGAAAATCTCTCTCATATATACCCTATTACAATAATTAATTAGGTCATAAAATTAGGATTTCCCAATATACAAATAATTATTTAACCCCTTGCTAAGATACACACAATACCTATAAAAAGTAAACATAAATTACAATTCATAAAATATAATCCAAGATCTGTAATCCACACTCGCAATCCATAATACATGCTACATCTCTGAAGTTAGTCCCAAATAGGTCTCCTCCAGAATACACACCAGAGTTGACATCACCAAGAGTCCTAAAACCCAAGAATCATTAAAAACATTCCTTAACATGTCTTCTACCTTCCCTTAAGCTTGCATAACCTTAATCCACATTTCTCGTAAGTTATACTCAAAACACAGAGACTAACTCTGTCAAAGATCACTGTCATCGTCTAGTACCCACTCTTCAATAAAACATCTGTATCTCATCTAGTAGACAATATTAAGCCATGTGACCTTACGAATAATATTAAAACATATCCTTGTACACATAACCATATTTTCTCATTTTGAATCAAACGTACAGTACTTGTACACTTCTATCAGTCATCAAGCAATAGTAATAACCAATCTGTTCTACCTCCATAGAAACATATGTTGCAATCAGTGACAAAACATGAATGCCAACAACATTATCAGCAAGAAATTCCAACAAATACAACGCAATAATTCAAGCTCAACCACTAGTGCGCAAGATAAGAATTGTCATAAATAGAAAATAACATTTACATTATGATTCTAACTAACACTCAAATTGAGATCTACCAAACTCAACCATTTATTCTCCATAATTTACACACAGATTAAGAAATTTCAAATCTCATCAATCATGGTACACATTTACTAATTTTCACAATGGATCTGTTAGAATAATTGAGAGGGGGGGGTGAATCAGTGGCCTCAAAAATATTCCAATAAATCAACCCTAAAACTTAGTACCACAATATTAAGCCTCTAGTTATCTTCAGTCTTACAAGATGAACACCTTTAAACAATATTTAACAAATAAATACTGCTCAGAGTTCACTGTTAAACCTTATTCTTACTGTTTACCGATTAGTAGTCTTTCATTTACCGAAATACAATAAATTTCTTAGTGTATACCGATCAATCCAGATTTAGTTATGTGTAATGCAAAACACTAAAGTAATGACTCATAAACACATTTGACACAAGGATTTTTAACGTGGAAACCTTGTTAAGGGAAAAACCACTTGGGACCGGTAACCCAAAATTTTCACTCTTCTGAAGTGAGCTCGGTGAAGAGCCAACCCTCTTAAAGGTTAAAAACACACTGTTAGGTGTGACCTTGTTAGAGGATTTAAATAGGATAGTTTGTCACTTGATATCTGGCATCTCTATGCTACCTTCTATGACCCAACCCAGTGTAGTTTGTCAAATGGTATCTTTCATCTCATGCTATCTTCATGATCAAACTTTTTGATACTCGTTGGGATGTATCTCAATATAGAAAGGATTGTTAAGTCCTACTTAGTTAAGAGACTTTATAAATGAATGGTTAAAGTGAAACAATAAATGATCTATTTACACATACAACTTAGACTTGCAGATTTTTAGATCTATTGTAAGCTCATTATACCTTTCTGATCAATGTGTCTTTTCAATACCTTTTCTCTACTTCTTCATGATCAGTGATGTTGTGCTTCTCTATTTCTTAGTGTCCGCGGATTTCTTTAGCTTTTTCCTCAACTTGATTGATCAGGACTGTATGAAATTGTGCTTCATCAATTTCTCTCTAGCATCCTCTTTCTATATTCACTCCCCTAATTCATAATGAATTAGATTTTTCTCTTTATAGACATGATATCACCATTTCTCACTACTTGACTTTCTTGTTCTTGGTGTGATCTGCAATCTTAGCCAATCTTGGTTTAAAACTTTACTTTAGTTTTATCAAGTAGATTTCTCCTTGACAACTAGATAAAATAGCTTTAAATATTTTACTCATCTTTGGCTTTATCTTATCGATGAAAAAAATGTTAACAACCAGTTAAGTCTATCTTTAGCTCTTTCCAACTAAGTATTTTGTCATTTCTGAACTTTAGTTCCTTTCGGTGGTTTAATTCTTGTTAGCTTTGGTCAACACTTCAGTTCTCCTCGGGAATCTCCATTGGGGTTTTCTATCCATTGGGCATCACTATGAATTTGTTCTCATCGGTAATGCTTGTGATTCTTCTTGTTGGTAATGCTTGTCAGGTTTCTTTCTCGGGCAACACTATGACTTTACTTTCAGGTTTCTCTATCCATCAAGGTGCACTACCCATCGGTGTTTGTAGTCACTTAGTGAATGCTTATCTATTATGCATTACTTAAAACATAATATTTATCTCTCTGATTCTCTGAAGTCTTTGACACTTTTAATATAATCAATCAAATTATATCAATTCAAAATCAATGACAATACATTCCATTAACTGATTTAATGTCTTGCATTATCTTTCTGCATTTTGGTGATCAACTTAAAATCTTGAAACACTCAAACAGTTATGATTCGTCAATCTCTCCCTTTGGCATTGATGGAAACACAAATATAACAGTTGAAGTTCATCAATCTCTTCCAAATCTTTTGTTTTATAACCAATACAAATGTCTGGCTCTTGGTAAGCTCAAATAGCTTAGATTTGTTTCTTGCAGAGTGTGTGTCTTCAATCTTCAATCCCTTTACTGGATAGATGTATCAAATTTTGTCTTTGTTTTTGATATGTGTTCTACCTTGACTGTTCCTCTCCTTGATTAGCTCTTTTTCCTTTGACAGTAATCACTGCCTTGGTATGTATTCTCTCCCTCATGTTACTTCTCTCTCTTTGATGGATATTTCATATGTAATCTCTCCCTTTTGATATTGATTAACTCTTACTTTGAATATATCTCCCTGATAATGAGTGGATAATGATATAATCTCTCCCTTTGAAAAAAATTCTAAACAGTTCTTCCATATCATCTTCCATCCCATTTTATAATATACTCCTTGAATTTCCCTATCCATCAGCAATACAATGAATTTGGTGTTCGGTGCAGATATGTACCTTGTTGTGTAAACATGTATCTTTGTTGTCCATCTCTATGCTTGCATCAACATGAATGATCTTCTGATTTGAGTATAGGCTGATGCAATCTCCTAGTCATCTTACTGACTGATAAACAAGGGTTGGACCCCTTGTCTCTATCTCAGGTACTCAAATGTATCTTTCAAAAATGGCTTGGTGAATATGTCAACTAATTGTTCCTTGGATTGAACATATTCTAGTATCACTTCTTTTTCTTGCACTTGTTCTCTTAAGTAATGATACTTGATAGAAATATGCTTAGTCTTAGCATGCATGACTAGGTTCTTAGATATGTTTATTGCACTGGTATTATCACAATAGATAATCACTGGTTCAAGAATCTTCATATTCATACCTTCTAGCAACTATTTGCTCCATGAAATATTAGAGCAATTTGCAGCAGCAACCACATATTCTGCTTATGTAGTAGACTGTGAGATGCGTCATTGCTTCTTGCTGATCCATGTGACAAGTCTGTCTCCCATGAAGAATTCTCCTCCAGTTGTGCTCTTTTGGTAATCTATGTTTCTTGCCCAATCAACATCTGTATAGACTTGTAGCTCAAATTTTCCTTCTCTTTTATACCATAAGCCATAGTCATCGGTTTTCTTTAGATATCTAAGAATTCTCTTGACAACAGTCATATGTGATTCTTTGGGATTATCAAAGAATCTTGCAACTATTCCAACTACATATGTTATATCTGGTCTGGTATAAACAACATACATTAGTTTGACAATCATTGATCTATACAAGGTTTAATTTACCTCATTTGATTTGTCTTCTTTTGTCAGCTTACATCCGGTTGCCATAGGTGTTCAAACTAGCTTGGAATCTTCCATCTTGAATATCTTCAGCACTTCCCTAATGTATTTGGACAGAGTGATATATATGTATGCATCTTTTTGAAGAATCTGTAGACCAAGAAAGAATTTGATCTCCCCAAACATAGACATTTCAAACTCTTTTCTCATTTCATTATCAAAGGATTTACATAACATTTCATTTCCCCCAAATATGATATCTTCAACAAATATTTCAGCAATCAGAATATTACCATCAGTATCTTCTTTTAAGTACACATTCTTATTTTCACTTGTTCTTACAAATTCAATGCTTATGAGATAGGAGTGAATTCTTTCATACTAGGCTATAGGTGCTTGTTTCAATCCATACAAGGCTTTATGTAGTCTACATACCATGTTTCTCTTTTCTAGATCAACAAACCCTTCTAGTTGTTCAATGTATACTTCTTCTTCTAGTATTCCATTTAGGAATGCAGATTTGACATCCATCTGGTATACCTTGAATCCTTTGAATGTAGCATAAGAAAGTAATTTTCTTACTCCTTCTAGCCTAGCAATGGGTGAAAAGGTTTCACCATAATCAATACCTTCTTCTTGTGCATACCCCTTGCATACTATCTTGCTTTGTTTCTTGTGACTTCTCCATTCTCATTCAACTTGTTTCTCAATATCCATTTGGCATTGATGACATTCTTGTCATCAGGTATCAGTACTAGTGTCCATGTACTATTCTTCTTAATCTTTTCTATCTCTTCATTCATACCACTGACCCATTTTTCATTCTCAAGTGTAGTATTAACAAATTTAGGCTCAAAATCACAAAATAAACATCTAGTGTATAGTGACTTACTTCTTGTTCTCATTCCAGCCTTCTTGTCTCCTATGATCTAATTCTATGGATGATGTCCTCTAATATCTTGTCTTCATTATGATCTCTATCACAAGATACATCACCTTGAGGATTTTCCTAATTTTTGGTAATTAAAGTCTGATGCTCAAGTGCAATGTTTTGTTTCTCAAGAGAGATACACTGTTGCTCGGGTAGAGTGTCATTTTCTTTAGCGTAAACAAACCTGTTGTAGTATTCTTTTTCTTTTGTGCTTTCCTTATCATTCTTCTTTGAAAATTCATCTATTCTTACATTTGCACTTTCAATGATCTTGTTAGAGGACTTGTTAAGACATTTATAAGCCTTGCTTTTGGTGGAATACCCTAGAAATATACCTTCATCACTTTTGGAGTCAAGATTTCCATTTCAATCATCTTTTAAAATATAACATTGACTACCAAATATTTTGAAGTAACTTACATTGGGTGTGTAACCATACCAAAGCTCATAGGGTGTCTTCTTTGTGTCCTTCAATTGTACTCTGTTCAATGTGTAGATAGCAATACTGACAACTTCCCTCTAGAAAGTTTGAGTGATGCTTTTCTCAATCATCAGTGTTCTTGCATAGTCAACAATTGATTTGTTTCTCCTTTCAACAATTCCATTTTGTTGTGGTGTTCTTGGTGCAAAAACCTATCTTTTAATGCCATGCTAATTATAGAAGTTAGTGAATTCATCTGAAATAAATTCTCCTCCTTTATCTAATCTTAAGGATTTCAATTCCTTACCACTTTTTTTTTCTACCATAGCCTTATACCATTTAAACATCTTGAATTCTTTTGATTTATCTTTTAAGAACATAACTGTCATCATTCTAAAATAATCATCTACAAAGAGAATGAAATACCTATCACCATAGTAACTCTTTTTCCTCACGGGTCCACATAAATCAGTATGGACTAATTGTAGAATTGCATTAGATGTATGGGCTTTACTCTTGAAACTATACTTTTTCATCTTACCTTTTTGACAATTCTTGCACATGATATGCTCAGGCTTTTACATACTCGGTAAGCCTCTTACTCTTCTTTTATTTCTTATCTTTATCATGTTGTCAAAATTCACATGACATAATCTCTTATGCCACAACCATATTCTTCATTTCTAGCCATTAAACAAATGGTGTTAATGTCATCAAGATAGAAAAGGTTAGCTTTGGTCTGTTCACCAGTTCTGATCAACCTTCCTAATTCATTAAATATCTTTTCCTTCTTATTCTCAAATGCTACTTGGTGACCTATGTTGTTCAAATGTGAAATACTCAACAGATTATAATTTAGTCCTTTTGCCTAGTAAGCATTTTCACATTTGATAAAGTTATTTAACATTATGATTCCTTTACCTTCAACTGGACAAGGTGTGTCATTACCCATTCTTATTGATCCACCATTATAGTATTCAAAAGTTTCAAACTTTTGTTTATCACTGGTCATGTGGTGATTGCAGCCACTAACTATAATCCAGACATCATTCTTACTAACCTTAGATATGAGTGTAGTCTCTACATACCTTTCTTCTTCTTCATCGTCTGAATCATCCTTCATGGCTACAAAGACCATCTCAATGTCTTCATCAGATTCAGTGTCAGTGTCTCCATCTCTATTCTTAGCTAGGTAACAAGATTTATTATCCTTTTCCTTGTAGTCTTGGGTATCTATTCTATTAGGTTGTCAGTTCCTTCGGTAATCTTTGTTATCACCTCAGTCAAACTTTTTTTCATATGTTCTATCATTAATTTTGTCATCTTTTCTTTTGTTAGGACATCTTGCAGAAAAGTGTCCAACCTCTTTACAATTAAAACATACAAGTGGTAATTTACCTTTCTATCTACCTTTTCCTCTCTGTAATCTTCTTTCCATTAGTGCTTCAATATCATAAAGTCCTTGATCCTCATTATCACTTTCACTATCATTTCTAATTGTGTGTCTATGACTTGACTTACTTATCTTCAAAGAATATTTGAATGCAGACTCTATAGATGGTAAGACACTATTATCAAAGTTATTCATCTCAAATGAAATCAGTCTACCAATTAGACTATCTAGAGTAACAATATTGTTTGCAACTACTCTCATTTCTTGTATAGAAGATACTCTAATAGCATATACAGGCAGTAAGGTTCTTAGGATTTTACTTCCCATTCTCTCTTCTTCAAGTACACCTCCAACTCCTCAAATAGTATTGACTACCTCTTTGATTCTGCAGCTATACTGAGTGATATTTTCTCATTCTTTCATCCTTAGGTCATCAAACCTCCCTCTTAGGCTTTCTACCTTGGATCTCAGTACATTAGCATCTCCTCCATGTACCAACTTCAATTTATCCCACATTTTCTTTGTAGAGGTGGATGTTTTGACATTTTCAAACTGAGAATCAGAGAGTGAGGAAGCAAGCTCTATCATCATGCAATTATGCTCATGCTTTTCTCTTAATTACTCAAGTGTGTGAGGTCCTATAGGCAAAACATATTCATTATTTAGGTGTTGAGTAACATCATTACCAATACCTGATAGGTGGAGTCTTATTTTTCTTTTCCATGATGCAAAGTTGTCTTTATTCAACTTAGGCACATCTCGTTTGTTCATCTTGTGATCTTTTGCTTGAACTGTTAAACTCCCTTTCTAAACACACAAGCTCTGATACCAATTGTTAGAATAACTGAGAGGGGGGTGTGAATCAGTGGCCTAAAAAATATTACAATAAATCAACCCAAAAACTTAGTACCACAATATTAAGCCTCTAGTTATCTTCATTCCTACAAGATGAATGCCTTTAAAAAATATTTAACAAATAACTACTGCTCATAGTTCACTGTTAAACCTTATTCTTACTGTTTACCGATTAGCAGTCTTTCATTTACTAAAATACAGCAAATTTCTTAGTGTATACCAATCAATCCAGATCTAGTTATGTGTAATGCAAAACACTAAAGTAATGACTCATAAACACATTTGGCACATGGATTTTTAACGTGGAAACCCTGTTAAGGGAAAAACCACTTGGGACCGGTAACCCAAAATTTTCACTCTTTTGAAGTGACCTTGGTGAGAGCCAACCTTGTTAAAGGTTACAAACACACTGTTAGGTGTGACCTTGTTAGAGGATTTAAATAGAATATTTTATCACTTGATATCTGGCATCTCTATGCTACCTTCTATGACCAAACCTAGTGTAGTTTGTAAAATGGTATCTGGCATCTCATGCTATCTTCATGATCAAAATTTTTGATACTCCTTGGGATGTATCTCAATATAGAAATGATTGTTAAGTCCTTCTTGGTTAAGAGACTTTTTGAATCAATGGTTAAAATAAAACAGTAAATGATTTGTTCACACATACAACTTAGACTTGTAGATTTTCAGATCTATTGTAAGCTCAATATACCTTTCTGATCAATGTTTCTTTTCAATACCTTTTCTCCACTTCTTTATGCTCAGTGATGTTGTGCTTCTTTTTTGCTCTGTGTCTACAGAATTCTTTAGCTTTTTCCTCGGCTTGATTGATCGGGACTGTATGAAGTTGTTCTTCATCAGTTTCTCTCCAGCATCCTCTTTCTCTATTCACTCCCCTAATTCATAATGAATTATATTGTCTCTTTATATACATGATATCACTGTTTCTCACTTCTTGACTTTCTTGTTCTTGGCATGATCCACAATCTTAGCCGATCTTGATTTAAAAGTTTATTTCAGTTTTATCTCGTAGATTTCTCCTTGACAATTGGATAAAATAGCTTTAAATCTTTTACTCATCTATGGCTTTATCTTGTCAATGAAAATAATTTTAACAACCAGTTATGTCTATCTTTAGCTCTTTCCAGCTAAGTATTTTGTCGTTTCTAAACTTTAGTTCCTTTCAGTGCTTTAACTCTTGTTAGCTTCGGTCAACACTTCAGTTCTCCTCGGGCATCTCTGTCGAGGTTTTCTATCCATCAGGGATCACTGTGAAGTTCTTCTCATTGGTAATTCTTGTGATTCTTCTTGTCGGTAATGCTTGTCAGGTTTCTTTCTCGGGCAACACTGTGACTTTACTTTTGGGTTTCTCTGTCTGTCGTGGTGCACTACCCGTCGGTGTTTGTAGTTACTTAGTGAATGCTTATCTATTATGCATTACTGAAAATATAATATTTATCTCTTTGATTCTTTGAAGTCTTTGACACTTTGAATATAACCGATTACATTATATCAAGTTGAAATCAATGACAATACAATCCATTAACTGATTTAATGTCTTGCATTATCTTTCTGCATTTCGGTGATCAACTTAACATCTTCAAACATTCAATTAGCTATGATTCATCAAGATGTACTAATTTCCATATAAAGGAATATTTGCAGTGACATGCACCATTTAACCAATTAATGCTAACATACATATACATCATTGACAACTTGCACTTATTTTCATGCACAAAGAAATATTTTCTCATAATTTAAATATATGACATTATAATTATCATTCTCACAATTACTCAACAAGCCCAATATATTATGTTCTGCATAATGTTATCCCTTGTACGTACTATCAGAGGTCCATATTGAACATGATAGAGTCACAAAAATACAGGACTAGGCAACAATAGAAAACATTCAAAATAGTCACCATGAAACTAAATGGGGAAAACCCAAATGGGGGAATCATCAATTCCAATAGTAAATCCCAAAAATATGTGCAATTCAATAATGAACCAATCATGGAAAATGTCACAAATAGATATATGAAGAAGTTTTGGTGACTATTTAAAGCATAATAAATACCAAAATTTGATGCTAGTCCTCACAAAACATGGAATAATCCACCAAGAAAATAAAATAAACCACCGATATAAAACACATTGACAAACATTGTGATTAATAGCAGTCACATCAGAGAGAGTAACCGTTGCACAGTGCCAAGGAAACCAACATCTTAGCAGTTTTAGAAAACATAACCAAACATGCCATATATTCAATCGTTTATGACTCCAATCATATGCATCTCTATAAATACTAACAAATGCAACAACACTATTTCTCAATTTATATTTCTTTACTTTTTCATGCAATGCAACAATTTACACCATGCAATGTTTCAATTAGAAGGAGGGATTAAGCACACCCACATATACATACTAAAAGAATGAAGAAGGATTTCCAGGATAAAAATACACAAGAGAGTAATTGCATCCATAAGGTGATACATACACCAAGTCAAAACATGACACTTTAATCTTTTATAGGGATGTTCATCATGCTCTCTCTAGGGTCAATACACAATGATGGAACATGGAATGATTGACCAAAAATCACATAGGTTCTTCCCGCATTAGGGACATGCATAACATGCATCATGAGTCACCATAATGGGCTATAGAAACAGAATATCATGGGACTCACAAGGTTATGGTCACCGTCTAAACACTACACAAGGGACAGTTAATATCTAAAAACACTATGACCTTAATGCAAGGTAAATGCAATGATGCAAGGAAATAAATGCTCAGAATATAAGATACCATGGAATAGAGAAATTCCTATTCAATTCTTCACAACAATGAACAATTTAGTTCCCAAGAAATTAATAAATCATGCAATTTGGGGACATAAGTCATTAACCAAAATGACCTATCATATAATGTTAATTTCAGTTTTTATTACCAATGAATGTTTCTTTCCATGAATGACATGGTGCACAACTATTTATTTTTGAGAGGAATGCATGCCCATGCAATAAATAAGATGATGACATATACAAAGCATAATTAATTCCATTTACTTTCTTATTAATACAAAAATCATGAATTACAAGGAACCACACTTCATTAGGAATCAATGAATAGGCTCTCAAGGACATGCATAGACACCAATTAGTCACCCTGACCAAGTAGGCTCACATAAGAAAATGAACCACTCATGACTACTAAGCATCTACAACAACCAAGGATCGACATATACATATCAACTATCATGTTATAACAAATGGAAATACCACCACGGTTGCTAAGGAATCCAAATAGGCAAACCACACAAGGGTCATTAAATAATCATAAACCAAGAGAAACTCACTAATCTATTGATCTAAAGCACTATGAAGAGGTTCTTAAATAGGGGTATCATCCATCCCTACAAGGTGCAACAATCTAGGAGGTACTTTTCCTCCACCACATGTTACTTGGGTCAGTTCCACTAGAATTCTCAAGAATGCCAAACCTACGCACCCAAGTAACAAGATACCACTAGCTCATGACACTACATAGGCACACTCCTGTGATAACCACATCAACTATGTGGGAAACATATGCCAGGCGGTCTCAACATATGAACATGGGCTCTGATACCAAATGTAATTTTCTTCCAAGGAACCCTTGGATACAGTGGGTCAAACATGCACCAATTTTTTTTTTGAAATATAAGTTGAAAAATCCATAACATAGTGTAATGATAACCAATTAACATAAACAAGGATGCATAACAACTAACAAAATGAATGATCCTCAAACGATCATGCACAAGTGGAAAACTAAACACCACAAGAAAAGGTTCCAGGACAATCCAACACTTAGCAATAATGAAAGTACACATTTAATCCATCACATGACAATCTAGAACACACCCATGAACCTCAAGGATCAAGACTGGACCATCATTAACAATTTTCAATCAAGGAGACAAGGTCATCCTCTGAGAATACTAAAACATTGTTCATTTTAGCCCAAAATAAGAAAGTGATCACAAACATGTCATAAAAAATCATAAAACTGACTTTGAATATACGAAATGCATCCTGGGGAAAAAGGGTATCCAAATATGAAATTATATTTCTGACAAACCCTTGGGAAGTTCTCATTGCCTCCCACGTGCTTAATTGAAAGTGCTAAAATAGGTAGCGTATGCACCACTTTGGGAGGTCTATAAGGTGTTCTATACCTTGAGGGCATTGAACTAGAAAGCCTATGCACTACTCTATGAGTCTAATATTCTTAATCAGAGGTCCAATGCACTACACTATCTCGGAAACATAAACAAAGATAAAAGGTTAAGTCAAAGGGGTCATCTTAGTCCTAAGATAACTATATTAATGAATGGGTTTTAAACATAAATACAAGAGTTAATTATAAGAATCAATAAGACTACCTTTTCATGTAAGTATATTTATATGGTATGTATTTTCCTTTCCCTCTAAGGACGTTGATATGACATAGTGCCTTGTCATCTAAAAATGTTAACATAGTACAATTTCTTGCTTTCAGAGGATGTTGATATCGAAGAAATTTAGCCTTTCCATCTATAGGCATTGATATGGCTTAGTAGAGAACTTTGAAAAGAGAAGGATTTCTCAAAGTCACATGGGCCACCATGTGCCATTTGATGACACTCTCACTCTTGAGTCCCTACATCAAACCTCTATTTAGGTCTAAGTAGTGACCTTGCGTACATGTGACAATTTGTAGTTCAGTCTAAGTGATTGCATTGTGATTTTTGTGTTATCCCCTGATTATTGCACTTGTATGGAATGTGTTTTATACTACTCTTTGTGTGTGCATTATTTGTATTTGGTCCATGTGACTCTCTTCACAAACACATTGGGGTGGGTGTGAGTGTACCACATGGTCAAGTGGCATGACACATCACTATTAGGGATTGACGTATAGGTGGTAGACTATTTCTAGTTGTGTTGCATCAAGCATGATGTGATATTATCTATCTATATGGACTTACTTTTTATTTATTTATGCTTATATGTTTGATGCTCAGTAGACTAGTTCATTTTATTCATATTAATCATATCGAGTGATTTTTTCCTCGATTTGATGTATCCATCACTCCTTGGTGTATATGTTTTCATTATTTATCCATACGTTGAGTTAGGTTCATGATTTTAGAAATTTTCCTAAGTTTTTATGTCCTTGCACAATTTTTTTGTCTTTTTGTGAATTCATGAGATTCTCTTGTGCAGCCATGTTTTGTTTTTGTGCAGTTGTGTTTGTAAAACTACACATTTATGTCATTTTGATATTCTATAGGATTTGGGAAAATTAGGGTAAGGGTTTTGGATACCCTTTATCCTTGTGATCATTTTGATGTATCCACTTTCATTTTCAGTCATTATATGATCTCACGTATCTCATATTTCAATTGATTTTAAAAATGAATCTAGTATAGTTGGTTATGAGGATGAACTTAGTCTCCTCAACTGATGACCATGAAAAATTGTTCGGTCCTATCTCGTGAGGTTCATTAGATGTTGTCCAAGATCTCATGAGGTATCTTGTTGAACATATACATTCATTCTATGCTTGTGCTTGGGGTTGTCTTGGAACCCTTAGAAGTGTATGTAAGACTTCTTCTTGTGCACTATCATTTGATGTTCGATGTTATATATCCTTATTACTTATGCATTGTTCTCTATGTTATGCAACTATGTAGTTGATGTTTACATTATGATAAACAAAAAATTATCAGTGCATGTATTACCCTATGTTTTAAGGGTTCCTTGGTGGGGCATTACAACATAGCCAACTTCATGATTGGTGGAAAATAAAATATATTTGGCCTAAAAACAAACATGCTACAAAAATAATGAATCCTAAAATTTTAACTTCTTAAAGACACAAAACATCAATAACAAAATATTTATGGTGTTTATTTTTTACCAAATACTTTATGGAGAGGTTTGTGGTACCTTAGAGATTTTGAGAGAGGAAATTCATGGGTGGGAATCTTTCATATCATCGCCCTCTAACTATTATAGAGTGGAATAATGATTTTTCTAAAAATCTACCAAGAGAGGACCCAATTGAATAATAGATGTGTCATTTTTCCATTTCTTTAAAATAAACTATTCATCCTCCAAGAACCAAGGTGGGCTACAAGAATGTCACAAAGTAGGAAGATAAGCTAGTGATTCTAGCTAGGAAAAAGTATCAACATGAACTGATGCATATGAGAAAATCTTGGACAAGATGAAAGCTCAATTAATTATATCAAATGCCTTTACCCTTCATAGAAGGCTTTGAAATAGCAAGCTGTGCTTGTACAATAGAAGAACTCTAAGCTTTACTTTGATAACTATCGACAATGACATTTTTTCCCTTATAGTTAGTTAGTGTTGCTCATTTATATTTGAATTTCAAGGTGGTAGTATGGGAAGCCTAAGAAAAGTTAGGGACTAGGGGAGGATTCTTAATCCTAGGTGCTACCAGAGGTAATCCTTCATTTTATGTTCATAGGATTGGCATCGAAAGAAAGTATCAAGATCATTCATATATAACCCTTGTTGAGTGTGACAAATATTTCCAATCTAAATATCTATTAACTCTTTCAATTCTTTAGAAAAAAACAAATTTGGCATAGTCTAGTTTAACATAGGTAACTTTCCCTCGAAAAGATGTAATGTCACATGAAAAAATCCAACAAGGAAAATGAAGACCAAGAAATTCAAGTCGCATAAGCACGCAAAGTTTTTTTTCATTTGAGACTAAAATGTCTTGATTATATGGTTGGAAAACCAAAATAAGTTCCCAGACATACCAAGGGCCATACTAAAGAATGACTTGCACACGGTCAACCTCAAAAAAATAAAAATTAAAAACCTCTAGCGAGGTTTTGCACATTATCTAAAGTGACCCATGTGATACATAGGATTTACCAATTCATTCCCTTAGCATTCTCTTAGGGGGAGTTCACCCAACAAATTAACAAATAACATTATGTATTTCTAACCATTGGCATTCACTCTCAAATGCAGTGATGGGAAAAACCATATATGTTGGAGTTTCAATATACATGTACCTTGAGAGATGTGTCTGATACAAATTTTTTGAGACGCTTTCTTGGAGGAGTCATGGTTAAGAGCCACCAAATTGTCAACACCTATAGAAACTGTTTGGTTGAAACTGATTAAGACAATGTAAAGGAGGGAATAAAAATCCCATGTGTAATATTTTTTTATTGGTAGGTTTTTAATGAAAAAAAAATAATTTAATTTAAGAATATTAATTTATATTTCATTTATTGAAATGAGATTCTTTATGTTTTTTATTGCGGTAACTGCAGGTTTTGAAGGGGCCCCAAAATCCTTTAACAAAAAAATAAAAAAGATAGACAATCTAGCACTAAATGACAACAATTTGTCACACCAACTGACAGAAACCAAAAAAGAGCTTTACCCCAAATTACAAAGTGAAAAAGATATCCAAAAAAAGCAATAACCTAAACAAAAAGACAACTAGCGATACAGGCGCAAAAAACCTCCCAGCAACAGTCTTAGTCTAGCATTTTGACAAACTCTTCGGACTCCACCATCTAGTTCTGAATATTCTGAATAGAATGTCTCAGATTGGTGATGTCTATAGCTTGGGTTGCAGATTTCTTTCTGGTGCTCGATCTAGTTATGGAGCCAGGGCCTGATGGCTGGATATCTTATTTTCCATCTTCATCATCACTAGCTTTGTCAGTATTATTCCCTTCCAGCAAAGCATATAGGGCTTTCAGATTGTCAATTGATGTTTTCATACCTACATTAGTCAGGGTGACCAACTTCTTCATCATGATGTCATTGTTGTTCACTTTCTCTATGACTGGTTTTATTGTGTTGTCAAGAGCATTAGAGATTTTAATGTCCAGCTTAGTAGAGTTGTCAGTTACCTTCTCAAGAACATTCTTGCCTTTGGGATGCATCTCAACATCATTTCGCATTTTGTCGATGATCTCCTCCAGCAGAGCATTCCTAGCCTCCAAAGCTTTAATCCTAGTGCGCATGTCCTAGATATCTTCATGAACCCACTTATCAATATTATAGTTATACATGGCTTTGTTTCTCGTGGCTTGCAGTACACTGATATTAGTGATTCTTTTGACCTTGAAATTCTAGTCCCACATATCTTCCTCTATGCTTCTCTGATTCTGCATTTTCTCTCCCATCTCATCATTCAACATTCTTATTTACAAAAAACTAAATTTAGAAACAAAGTATTTTATCTTTTAACATTTTAATTTAAAACATTGAGAAGCAAGTGACAATTTTATCTTACAATATTAAGTTTTCTAAAATCTTCTAGACTAAATATAATTTTTATTTACTAAATACATTTAATGATAATATTATTTGTATTTTTTTTTTACCTCAATGATGGTTTTACCTTATAAATATATTTGTGAAAGTTTACATCTTAATTCAAGAAAACTAAACAAAATTTAAAATTGTCGCAAATCATATTTATTTATCATTTTTTTAAATATTTTTGGTTAATTTAGGCATTTTAGTCTAGTTATATCTAGAGAGGTTATTTGTGGAGGACCTCTTCCTATCTTGGATATTATCATAACCCAAGGAATGAAACACGATAATCCTCTATTTTCTCTAAATATTCATAAAATCAAAAGATGCATGAATAATTCATATAAATAATAGTCATATAGACAACTCGTGGAAACTTATGAGGCAAACTTGTAAAACAAATATGGAGCTTCAAATAGAGTAACTCTCATTTACTCATAAATATACTTAGATAGAAAACATTTATAAGTTTTACTTTCACAAAAAAATTATACAATTTTACTAATCAATTCCATAAATTAAATGTTATTCTTAAATATCAAATGGTTCAAGAGTTAAAGTCTATTTTTTGTTTTTCTGTCTATAAAAAGAGAACAATTATTTGTCACTTTACCTATTGTAGATGATGTGTAAAATTGTTATTGACTCTTTGACTATTAAAATCATGTAATGTTTAAGTAGAGCATCTCTTAAACATGAAAATGATGAAGATAATTCTCCCTTACACAATATATGATTATATCAGTTTACTAAAATATCAAACATTTCAATAGTCAAATAATCGAAAATGATTTTACACTTCATTTACACTACACATAAAAATTAAATAATAAGAAAAAATTATCTTTGTCAACCTAAACAATTAACAATTAATATTCTATTGAAGAATAGGCATATGACTTGTCTCTAATTACCATTACTCTCTCTAATAAATAACAAGGAGCCTCCATGCCATTATCGTAACATGTGGCCAGCATTTAATTATAATATTACTACAAAGTTTGAGCATCTCCATCAAATGGCATATTTGTCTTGGACAAACTCGTAGGGCCTAGTAAATAACCATCAAACTTATGTAGGTCTTGAGACAGAATTTCCTTTGGATTTGAGAGTTCAATATTGATAAGTTTTTGAAAGCAATTGGTAAGGATAAATTCTTTCCTAAGCTCGTGATTGATGGAATGGTTTTTTTTTTTTTTTTTTTTAGGGTGGAGGTAAGTAAGGTGGCGTGTGTGATCCCTAGCCTATGGGGAAAAAGATGATGGGATAACACACATCAATTTTCCTTTTCATTTTGTCAGTGCTTCTACTTACATTAGGATTTGTGTTATCAATCACTTCTGGAATCTTGTTTTGGACCCCATGCTAAGTTAGTTTGTATTCATACTGAATATGATTTAGGTTATTAAAATGGTGAAGTCCATCTCGTTGTTCTTTAAAGTAGGATAAGGTAGAAGAAAATGGTGACATGTAGTACCAAACTTTTTTTATATTAGATTTGTTTGATTTAACATATTTTTATGTTAGTTCAATGGTCAGTTTTGTTTTATAAATGAGGAGTGACATTGTTTAATTATGTGAAATTTATTCTTATTTTTTGGGGGATTGATAGGGTGGAAGAGTAGTTTTTTATTGTTTAAATTAGAATTAATAATTTTGTAGTTATTTTTTATTTTTATTTTTTGAATTGCTATTTTACATATTATAAGTAATTGTTACTATTCTATTAATGTTCAAATTGAATAGCTTGTATTCAAATTAAAAATATCTATTCATGGCTTAAAATTTGATATGGCTTGATTCAATTAAAAGTAATAAGATATATTGCAATTTATTTTAGAGTTTATAGAGCATTATTTAGTTTGTTCATTTTATTTTTTAGTTTGATTTGAAATATTGTTAGATTATATTTCACAATCATATGAAATATTTAAGATCCCAAACTTGTAATGTAGCATTTCTAGATGCATTTTCAAGACCATGACAATTTTTCCAACCATAATTCATTCCCTTATCTATAATAGTTTGATAAAATGTTGGAATTTAAAAGGAAGAGGACTCGAGATCTAGTATTAAGGCTTGCGGTCAACAAAGGAAAAGGAAAGTTGGGAGGGAAATGAGGGGAATCTAAGCATTGATCTTAGTCCATAATAGAGTATAAGGGGATCTTTAATATATCTCTAATTCTCCCAAGGCCTCTGTGAAGGTTGTAAATGTTGAAAAGGTGCATGAATATATTGTTCTTAAGAAAGAGATGAAGATGGGTGATTTGAAAAATGAAATTTTCTTACATCATGGGATTATCAAGTAGTTCTTTATGGAGAAGAAGACACATGAGTTAAATAATGTTTTCTTGCATCAATGAACACGTGGAAAAATTGTTCAATTTGAAATACAAGGGTGACTTTGATAAGCTATATTATCACTCAATGACATGATTAAGTTCAAATAGGATAATAGAAAATAACAAGACACAATTAATGAAATGGAAAAAGCATTACATACTATCAAGGAGAACTTGAAGAAGGTAATATGTGAGTAGATACAAGTATCAACATGCTCTAAGAAAGGATAGAAAATAGGTTGGTCCTATGTATGTTAGTTGGAGCAAGAAAAGTTAAAGTTAGAAGAAGTACAAGGTGATTGGGAATGAGTAGTTAGATAAGGACTTTGTGGCTAATCATTTATAGTTTCCTTAGTAAGAGTGGAATGTTGCTATTACTCTCACCCTTTACCTTCTTCTCTTTAGGTTATTGATGTGGGGTATAAACTTGTGTAGTTTTTTTATTCCTATCTTCTTCCAACTTTGTTACAATATGGTGTTTATATTGCCTAGTTATGATTCAAAATTTTGCTTTAAAATGATCAAATTTGTAGTTAATAAGCTCTTGCAATTTTTTCAATGTTTTTTTTCCTCTATTAAAAATAAACCCCCTGCCTATAGAAAAGAACATGTCTTAGAGATTTGATCCATGTCCATATTATTCAATTGTGCCTTCTTGAATTCCTAGAACTCACCCGCCTCATTATCTAGACCTATCTTTACAAAAATAGTTGTCTTAATGAACACCTTTGGGAGTTTGTTAACGAAGGATGTTGTCTTTTTTATCAGACCCTTAGATTTTGACTTAATAATTCTCGAACAAAAAAATTCAAGGCATAAGTAATTCTGTTGTATACCATGTTGATGAAAGCTAATGAAGCTCTATAGTGATAATGCAAGTAGTAATAAATACTCAATAGATAAAGAATGTCTAAAAAAAAATCAAGATTTTTTCTTGAATACAACACTCTAACACACAAATTTAAACATTCGACACTCAAATCGATAGATAATAACTAATTAAGAAGGGGTCCAATTAAACTTAGATTAAAATTTGAATTTAAAAAATTAAAATTATTCATACTTATAAATTCATCCTATAAAAATTAAATAAATTGAAAACCAAGATTACTCTTAAAAATACATCCAAATAAAATCACATTATACCAATTTTTTCTAATAAAACATACCACTTACAACAGAATAAAAAAAATCCAAAACAAACAAACAAAAAAAACTTTTTACCCTTACAAAATTACAAACCATTAATCTCATCCATACAAAGAGAAGCTTCTAGAATAAAAAACTCTATTGAATTGATTTTTTCATCTATTCTAGCTTTCAAATAATTTTATACGTGTCCAACATTTATACATGTTTTAATACAAGTATATGATGATATAAAAGGTGTTGCATTGGTTAACGTGAACTGAAGCATGTCGGCAATACCATACAAACACAAGAATACAATCACAGCTTTCTCTCTGATTTTGATCACATCAACTTTCCTTTTGATTTTTGTTTGCAAGTTGAAGCTCATCATCACATTGGCTTCCCGTGAAATGGTCTGTGATCACCTTTTTCAAGTCACTTCTAGAATGATGCCATTTGGGAATTGTAATTGAGGTCGCATCTATCATTATTTTTTATGTATGACACATAAAATTTGTAATTTTATATTTGATGATATAACTGAATAGTCATTACATCTGTAGCAGGAATTTGTTTTATTATATTAGTAATAATTGTAAGTAAAGAATATAAAAGTATATTATATAATATTGTCTATTATACTTTTACAATATTATAAGTTGATGTTTCAATGAAAATTCTAACACAATTTACTTTTTTTTTTGGGTATATTTATTGATCTAATGTTTAACCTATCAATTTGATATGCTTATTTTTCTTTTCAAAATCACATTCACTTAACAATTCATAATTTTTCTACCATTGGTAGTATAACGAATTTGTGGTGATGTCCTTAGATAGCGTCACTTCTGAGGATTTGAACATTACATGTCAATGTTGCTACCAAAATTTTTAATTCATACATGATTTTGTATTTATAATCATCTTCCTATATCATTTACACACAAGGATAGAAGATCATAATAAAAAGCACATTTTGACAAAGTATGAAAAAACATTCTTCTCCTTTGTATGTGGAGATCAATTTACCTCAATCACATGTTGGTGGAAGTTCAATTTTCTTTTAATATCAATTAATATGCATTATGAAGGATAGAATTCAAAACACACTTTGATATACAACATAAATCAAATTACACGTGGCCAACAATCAATCTAGTTGCATATATTACCGTCAACACTTAGACATTGTTTTCTTACCCCACTTATTCTCATTATCATTATTATTAGTTTAGTTTTATTTTGACAATGCACAAGGGAGAATTCAATAACCTCCAACACACTATCTTAATGTAATGCCCACAAATTTAACAAGCTAACTTGAAGAAAATTCCTTTATTTTTTAAACACATAGCTTACTACACTACTAAATGCAACAAACATCTACAAAAGTTGTTGCATCATGATAAACTAGCCAGTCAATAGGTAAGGAGGACAAGTGAAAACACAGCTTGGTAATGAGAGACACACTTCAAGGCACACTTCGATATACAACATTAATCAAAATATTTTAGTAGTCAACAATCAATCTAGGAAGGGTCTATTATTACATGTTGTGCTTTGTTCAACAAAAAGTCATTCTATTGTGTATAGAATGACGAGCGGGGAGTCAAGGCGGGAAATCAAATTTCAAATTCTTCTGTGAGCGGGAACTGTGCAGGAGGTGCAGGTCCTTTTTTTGCAGGGGGAATCCCTATTGAATCAAATGGGGAAGATGCAGAGTACAAGAAAAAAGACGGACTCACAGGTTTTGGGGACCCAGGAGGGGGACCTAGAGGATAGGTTATGCCAAACAATACGGGGACTAGGGCTACAAAATGATCTTCACTTTTCGAAGTCAAGCCAATAGGTAAGTCAACTCATCCACCTGTTAGAAATATTTCAATTATTTCTGAGGGGAAATATGTTATTGTCATTCCCGATCAAATTATTGATCATAATATTAAAAGGATGGAAAACTCTCTAGTTGGCTGATTCATTAGGGTTAGACCTAATATCGAAGTAGTGAGAGCTTTTATTAAGAAAAGATGGCCACTTAAGGGACAGGTTGATATTATTGCTATGAACAAAGACTACCTTTCTTTCTTTTTTTTCCTACGAAGAACACATGAAACATATCAATAGTAGCGGACCGTGGATTATTGGGAAAAGCACAATGGTGTTACATAAATTGTACCCAAATATGGCTCTTCATGAGGATTTTGTTGTATAAGTCCTTGTCTGGGTCAAGCTCCCTGGGCTTCATCTTGAGTATTGGAATGAAGATGTGTTCGGTGGGATAGTGAGTTCATTTGGTGAACTCCTATCAATAGATCATGTTACTCCATCAAGAAAAAGATTGACGCATGCTAGAATATGTGTTGGAGTAATCCCTGAAGCTGACATGCCTGAACAAATCAATGGAATCTAAGCTAGGGAAGTGGACTCAAAAGATAGACTTTGAATCTATCCCCTTTTCTTGTTTTCACTGCAAGAAGGCGGGGCATTGGGCCAAAAATTGTACTGCAAACATCACGAAGAGGGTTCAGTAGAAGAAGGTCTGGAAACTAGTTGGAAAGAGTGGAGATTCTTTAGATGGAGTATCTAGCTCTATCCCAAAGAAGGCATAAGAAAAGATGGATGAGAGTAACAAACCTGAAGATAATAAGAGGGACGACAAAAAAGAGGAGGATAGAGGATACCATCTGACAGAATGAACATCAAAAGAATGATATGGAGGATTCGGGTGAGATAGACTTTATTGAATTCAATCAGACTGAGAATGACAATGTGATTGAGAAGAAGGAGGGTTTTGTTCAAGATACTCTAGCAATTAAAAATAAAGAGGATAATATAATTCATGATAAGCCTAGTGAGACGATGGAAGAGAGAAATGGGTCAATAACCCAAGAGAAGGGAGAATCAAACAACTTGAATGGGGAGAAGCAGCCAAATAAAGGGGAGATAGAGTTTGAGGATGCACAACAAAACATATTCCTGGGCCACGGTCTCTCTGATATATCTCAGAGCTCCCCATCTATTGTTAAGGAATTCTGTGAGGAAATGAAAATGCCTAAATGGGGAAACAAGGAAGTAATAGATAAGGTGCTGGGAAACACTGATTTTGACTTAGATACTCTTACTAAAGTAGACAGGACAAAAGGCAAGAAAAACAATGTTTCTAAATCCACAAGGAACACAATGTTGGATTTATTAGAATGATGTACTAAGAGGGGAGGGGTGAATCAGTACCTCTAAAACTTTTTATGTGATTGGCCAATTAACCTTTGTGTCATCATATTTGTATATACCTATCTATCAGTTCATCTTTGATTATGTATGTGTGATCATAATATAATTTCTTTATATGTATAAACATTCAAGAAATATTCATGAAAACAAATAACACATGATATGATATCGCAGAAAACTCCTATTAGGAAGTAAAAACTGCGATGGGGATGTCTACCCACAAAACTTCACTATCTACAGATAAGAAGGGAGCTAGTAAAGGTTTACAAATCATCCCTTCTGATGATCTACCCTGTTAAGATTATTAGAGTGGAGACCTATTACGATATACTTCATTTGAAGCTTTAGTAACACCGTTAGGTGTGCACTCTGTTAAGAGATTTGTTAAAGAACTGTTAAGTCCACCTTCTACAAAAGGACTTCTATTGTGATGCACTTGTTAGAATGCAACTACAATATAAATGTTGATCTGATAGTGAATGCAATCTCTAAGTGTTGATAATAGATCCTGTATAGCTTACAATGTATGTATGTAATCACCTTGAGTGATTGAGTAATACCTTGTCTCTACTCGTCGGTAGCCTTCCTGTGTTCTTGATAACTGCTGTGATTTGTTTCTGAATTGTGCAAGAATTCTCTTCTTCTGCTTAGATGCTCTCCATAGCTACTATCATTCTTTAAATGATTACAAGTATCATGTATTACAAATGATGGAACATCAATTTATACTAGTTTCTAGCTCTATTCTTGATTCACGCTTTTCAAATTAACTCTAGATCCAAGGTTTACAACTTGACATTGATCTTTAGTTAGATATGTTTTAGATCTGTTAGGATGCTTTAAAACATTTACAATAAGCTTGCTTGACCCTTAAGTTAAGATTTAAAACAAATAAAAAATCTATAAATAGAATTAAATTGCTTTATCTGACGTGTAAAATTAGATCCACTTTTTGCAGGTTCTCTAACTGACTGTCGGTTCTGATGGTCAGGCTGCTCTGTCAGTCTATTGGTTTTCTTCTCTGTCGGTGTTCCTTACTTGAACTGTTCGTCGGGTATGCATTTTCTGCTCCATTGGCGATGTTCTCAAAACTGTATCATCGATTATTCTTTTTCGTCAGTAGTTTCTATACTTAGCATTTTCACGTTAGATATTTTCCTGTCGGGTATCCTTGCAATCCGCTGGTTATGCTTACTGTCCACCGGTTATGCTTATAACGATGACCTTCATCATGTTTTTCCCTTTAAGTATACTAATGGAAAAACTTAATGTCATCACACAAGACTCAATTAGCCTTATGTAGGAGGAAACTAGCTGTCACCGGGGCGACCTCCAAACTCTAGAAAAAGAAACCAGGAGGCTACCAAGAACATAGCAGTCGGTACTCAGAAAACCATCACCCAGTCTGGAATAGTAAAAAATAAATGAAGATCATCTCTTAGAATATTTGAGGGTTAAATAACCCTCACAATAGGAATTAATTAGAACTTGGTCAGAGATAATAGACCACATATATTTTTGATGCAGAGGACTAAAATCTCTAAGGAGAAGGTTGAAAGCATAAAATTTTTTAGAAATAGTTTTGTTAGTGGAGGGAACTCTGAAGGTTCTTTTGGAGGTATTGCCACTTTTTGGAATGGTGATGTTATTAAAGGAGAAGTTCTTTTCTAGGAAAATAATTTGGTGTGCATAAGATTTCAGCATATTAAGGATGGAACAACTTGGGTTCTCATGGATATCTATGCTCCTAACACTAATAATGGAAGACAAAAATATTGGAATAACCTTGATCAAGTTAGAAAATGTTTTGTGAATGATTGTTGGCTTATAATGAGAGATTTTAATACTCCTTTGAAGGAAGAGGAAAAAAATGGTGGTAGCCATCCAAATCTTGATAGCAGACTTTATTTGATGAACTTTATCACTAGACAATCACTAACTTACATTGACCTCCAGGGAGTTAAATACACTTGGAGAAATAGAGGAGAAGGCGGTGAGCTTATCCATGTGAGACTTGATAGGGCCCTTATCTTTGTTGATTGGTATCAATATTATTATTTTTCTCTGACTGCTTTTTTTAGAATGTGGTCAGACCACTATCCTCTTTCTTTCATTGATGACCCAATCTCTAGGAGAAGGCATTTCCCCTTTATTTGAAAAAATGTGGAATATTCATCTTGAACTAGTTCATAGATTAAGCAAATGGTGGAAGATCAAGATTGATGGTAATTCTATGTACAAATTAGCTAACAAACTCAGACATGTCAAGGATAATATCAGGAGTTGGAACAAAAAATATTTGGGCAATATTTTTTGCTCTAAGGTTTATATTTTGTTGGAATTAAAGGATATTCAAGACTCTATTAAAAAAAAATAGGCTATAAGAGTGTGCCAAAGCAGAAAGAGAGTGAATTCTTGATCAAATATCATGATATAGTTCATAAAGAAGAAACTTTTTGGAAGCAAAGAGCTAGAAATGTTTGGCTAAAACAAGGGGACATAAATTTTAAATATTTTCACATGAAAACCATAAAACACAAAGAAGAAAACAAAATTTCCAAACTCAAGGTAAATGATAAAGTTGTGGAGAAGGATGAGGATATCTGTAAGGAGGCTAAGAATTTTTTCTTTAGTCTGCTAACTTAGGACAAATTGCTGGATCAGAATAATCAACATGAAATTTTGGAGAACATCTAAAAAATTCTCACTGAAGATGACAACTTGTTTCTTAATGCTATCCCCTCTAACGAAGAAATAAAGAAGGATGCCTTTTCTTTTGAAGGTAGCAAAGACGCTAGACCATATGGATATCCTATGTTCTTCTTCCAGAAGTACTGGTTCATTGTCAAATAGGATGTCACGAATGTTGTCAATTAATTTTTTGGCTCCAAGAGAATCTTAAAAGAAATCAATGGCACCTTCATTGCTCTTATCCCTAAAAAGGCTGGGGATGATGCAATGGATCTCTTTAGGCCTACTAGTCTTTGAAACTCCACTTATAAGATAATGTTGTAGGGAGGAAATGGATCTCTTTAGGCCTATTAGTCTTTGCAACTCCACTTATTAGATTATGATGCAGGAGCATACTTGGGTCATTGGAAATCTTGCATCACCCAAAAGATTTCCCTTTCAGTTTGTCCTTAGTTTAGTTTATGTTATCATTTTTGTGTTTCTGGTACTGTTCCTTGGTTTTGGATTGTTAGCTACTGCAAACTTCAGGGTTTGTTCTGGACATCATGGTTTACCTATGTCTAGACTCACACCTCATTTGGATACTTTACAATGGAGATATAGTGGATTCTTGGTCAGTTCAGAATGTTTTTCATGTTCTAACAATTAGTTGAGGTTTTTCGTTCTCTTGAAGCATTAATCTAATCAACGAAGCTTGGTGACTCATATCCCGATGTTCTTGGATTTTTGGTCATCTCTCTTGGCTCGCACATCATTTCTACATCTTGGCATTGAGATCTCTATGATTTGGGTCCTGACCTATATTGTTGTATTGCGTTTTCTTTTCTCTTGGAAAATTTAATAGATATAGAGACCTTATGAACTGCAGAGTTCTATATATTGAGGCTCTTGATCTTTGTTTAGGTAGTGTATTAGATGGCAGCTCTCATGAGCTAACCTTAGAAGGTTAACATTAGGGTTTAGATATAGATTTTTGTTGTAATCAAACATGTATGCCAAAAGCTTGTAATCTACATGTTTTCGGCCAATATGATGTGTTACCCTACATTTTTGCTTGTGTTTATATTCCCAATTCTAGCCAAAATGCTTGATTTGTTATTGTAAAAGTTCTCAAGATTATCCTTTCTCCTTTTTCTTTTCCTTATTTCATTATCTTCACCCCATTGAACCTCTTGCATTGAACCTTTTAAAGTTCAAAGTTCAATCTCAAAGCCCCTGAGCGCGCCCCTCCCTTTTGTGGCATAGTGAAATTTGGTCTTTTTATTCAGTCCGTTGAACTTGAACCATTGAACCCTCCATGGTTCATTATTTAATTAAACTTATCTTTTTCATCTTGTTGAGTCATAGGGTGTCTAGGGCCCCAACGCGTTTGATGTGTCATATTTTTTATTCATTGAACTTGAACCATTGAACCTTAATGGCTCAATGTTTCAAGTTTCAAGGTTCATCCCATCAAAGGTGACCACATGTTATTGAAGGAGAATTAAAAGGGCATTTGATGCGTGCAATGATGTGACAGGTGTTCAAATTTGAATTTTTATGAATAGAAAGTGATGATGAGTATGTAAGCCTTCATGCTGAAATGATTAGAAATTAAGAAGTTGTCAACTGATTTGAAATCAATAATTAATTCACTTCATGATTATTAAGTTTTCACAGCATACGAATCTTGGCCAAAATCTTTCCTACATTATAAGCAAATGTGATGATTTTTTTCTTAAATTAGAAAGTTTTTAAAGTTAAAGTGAAGCCGCAGAGACTAAGGTAACTTTGGGCTTTCTTTCAAGGGAGTTGTATGAATTCGATGAGAACAACAGGTGAGTCTTTAAAGAATCTTCCTCCACTGTTGATTGTAATTATTTATGAAATTAAAAATGGAAGTAGTTTAGCTGCTTGTGTTTGATTCTTCTATTTTTGAGAAGTTATTTCAAGGGTTCTATTTTTTATTCAATATGAGGCCTGTGCTCCCAAACCTTGGGTCAAAATTCATGACTTCTCAATACTCTTCCTAAATTTGATGATATTGCCCTAGTCCAAGATGAATTAGGGGATTTTCTAGAGAAAGTTAAGAACTCAGCTCCAAATTTAAGGATGGACAAGATTGTACAAAGCCGGTTGGTTGAAGAAGAAACTTTCCCTACAGTTGTGCCTTGTCTGAAGCTAGTCATGTAGTGTATGAATAGGTATGATCTCGAGAAGAGGTGAATTTTGAAAGTAGATGGGAACCCATTGGTTAGTATTAGTAGGGAAACAATTATGGTGGCCATAGGTATACCAATGAAGGAGCCATATGAACATTGGATAATTATCTTGGCATACTTTTTTTTCCTCTCAAAAAAGGTTATTTACAAGAGTTTCATTACTCGTAATTGGTTGTTGAAAGAACAAAAAGGAGGTTCAATATTATCCAGGCCTCTAACTATGGAGCATTTTAAAGCTAATGTAAGAGACATTGTAACCCTCTTGAACCAGATTAAAGGTAATTCCCACACATTCTATTGGGAAGAGTTAATTGATTTTTACATCCAAGTCTTACTGGGTCGACAAAGATACCTAGATTGGTCACAAGTCATAAAAGATAGATTGCATGAATTCTTGTCGTATGTAAAGGTTTCTATATGTCCTCCTATATATTATATATGCTATCATGTTCAAGGGAGTGGAATGGATTACTTAATGAGCCATGGTAGGAAGACATGAAGATATATGAATTTTATCCTCACCTTCAGAAGAAAAGGTATGTAGAGAACTTATTGAGAGTAATTGATGCTTTCCAAGGAAGATTGGTCTATGAACTTTAGGGAAATGTGCACCAAATAATGTCAAATGAATCTATGTAGTTAGTTAGTATATATGGAAGCTACTTCTTACAGTTCACAAGATTCACTTACCTCAGAGTTGGAGGATTTGAAGACAAACCCTATAAGCTACCTAGATATGTCCTTGATAGCCATATATTGATAGACGTGAGAAGATAGTTGGCTCATATACATAAGAATTTGGAGGAAAAGGGTGACATTGGGGTTGAATTTCCTATTTAAATGGGCCACTATAGTTGCAAAATAGTGTTAGATGCCCTAAATATGGAAATGGAGTTCAAGAAACTAAACCTCCAGCTATATACCGCCATGCCAAACTTTTATAGCACAAGTTTCACCAATGAGCATCTGAACATGGAAGATGAATTCCATCATGAAGCTCAACTTGAGGAATATTGGGAGAATTGTGTGGATGAATTCAAAGTAAGAAAATGATTATGGTCCAGATTCACTTTAGGCAAAATCGTCTCAATGAACCTGAATATGAATACCATAAGGGTCAATGAAAAAGAGAATGAAGATATTTTGGATCCTACATTTGTTGAAAGGGTTCAAGGACAACCTCTTCTAGAAATAAATTGGGACAAGAAAGAAAAATGTGATATTCAATATATATCTTTCAACATTAATAGAAGAACAAAGAGGTAGATTCAAAGCCATCGAGTTGGAAAGGCCCCTGAACCAAAGCCCCAAGGTAGCTAAACCTCTCCCAAAAATACTACTTCACAAGCCTCTCTTACTATTTCTAATAAATCTTTTGATATTGTAGGTATGGAGTGTTTTTTTAAAAGTGGAAGACCTCCCAAAAACAAGCTCAGAAAAGGTGAATAGGGTCCACCTTGTACTTGAGTTACTCGATCTAGGACCAAGAGGAAAAGTTGGAAGAATTCTAAGAAACTAGAGATGGTAAACCTAGACCCTTTCGAAGGGGTAGCTAAGGATATGGACAACGGAACACCGAAGGTTCAAGCAAAAGAATAGGATATGAAGGAAAATGAAGTAGAGGGAAATATGGATTTGTATGGTGTTTTGATTCTTTCAGAACAAAGTATTTTTTGGACACCCCTCCAAAGGTCACAACAACCACACCCAAATGGTTGGAGGCCTTAGTCAAAAAGAAGCGGAGTGTTGTTCCTATTTCACTACCCATCAAGGATATGGTAAGTAAGTGCATGGGAAAATAAATTAAGCCCAAAAATCTTTTAAAAGAGACCATGATGCATGTGAATGAAGATACATGTCATTGGATAGCTAAGATAGACAAATCAGTCACAGAGAAGGATGTGAAGAATGCTACATCCATGTATTTAATTATAGAAAAGGTAAATATGGCATCTACCTCTAGAGTAGATGATGAGCATTTGGAATCATCAACCAAATGAATGCTTTCCAAAACTTGAAAGGATGAAAAACACAAGAAAGAACTCAAAACATCCTTAAGGCATATGGCCAAATACATCCATGCAATAAAGAGCCCAAGTCCTGTACCACTTACTCAGGCTTTGCATGATTTTGATCCAAAGTCACCAACAAGCCAAAAGCTCCTCAAGAAACTCCACATACATAAGATGATAACAAATTTCTATCATGACTGGCTTGACCTGATCGCTCAATTACAAGGTACTAATTATATTATTGATTTAACTTCAAAGTTCATTCTGAAGAACTAGAGGTTGAAGTTAATTTGTGGGAAAAAGAAAGAACAAAATGGGTTGTGTTTGTGATGCAGATGAATGAAATTCAGAATTATGGTGCAATGAAGTTTTAATGGGAAAAACCTGTGCTGGGCTTGTATGACGATGTTCTATATATCTCTAAGAAAAATATTGAATGGCACAACTCTATAGTTAAACAAGGCCATGAAGAATCAACTAAACCGTTGAAGGAACTTACAGGGTTAACCAAAATTATGCAGAAAGATATGAAATGCATAAATATTCAGTTCTTGAAAGAGGATGGAAAAATGATCCAAGGCACTGATGAGATGATGAAATCTTTCAAGGATAAGATCACAATCATTAAGAAGATCAAGGATTTAACCACTGATGAATTTTCACAATTGGCTAGGATTGAGCCCATGGTTACCATGTGTGTGGACAACTTATAAAGTCATGCAAATAAGGTGGATCACATAAATAAGGATAAGGAGGTGTCGAGATAGTGTGCACATTGGGCTACCTAATCACCAAGTAATTGATGCCTTCTCTGCAACACATATGAAATGGAGCAAAAACCATGTTGTGTCATCCAGTTCAAACCAGCCAATAGATTCTACTAGTGTACCTCAACCTTGATCATGCACCGTGATTTCAAGAGTGAAATCAAATGGATTTACTATCTTTTATTTTGTTTCCTCAGTTAGTTTAGTTATTTTGGCAAAATTGTTTACTCCCTGCGAGAGTTTGTTTAACTTTGGTTCTAAAAACTATCTAACCTAGTGGCTATAAATATGTTATTAATATCTTTGAAAGGTTCTAAATTTTAATTAATTATAATTAGAAGATACATAAGCTATCAAATTTTGGGTGTGATATATTTTGTTTGAAGAAAACTTTTATTTGAAAATAGAAGAATATCTGCTGCTTTTACTGAATCTGTGTATTTGTGAATCCTTATTCAATCTCTGTTGGGATTTGTTAATGGTGTGCATTATTTATAGTTTTTCTTCATTCCAATTATGTTCATGCAAAAATTTGGAGCGAATGTATGAAATTGTTTAATCGGTTATTTGATTATCGGCAAAATCTATGAATTTTGTTTTATGTGTGGAAAATTTAGCTTATGTTAATTTTATGTCTATGAATGAATGTGGAAAAGCATTTTATGATTTTTGGTTTAAAGTGTGTCTTCATTTAATTTTCTATAATTAATTCATTGAAGATATTAAAGGTAGCTACACCTTCAAGTAGAGGTTGAACTGATTAAAGTTCTTCAAACTGTTGTTCATTTTGTTCTTCGCATAGGGCACTCAAGTCATTTTAAGTTATAAATAGTAATGCAAGGACAAATCTATTAGCCAATAGATATTGGGTGACTCTTCTGGGGAAGTCAAACCCGAAGACTAGTTTATGATGCAGTATAATTTTACCCTACGAGAATATAATACCTATACTACAGCCTAACTTAGGTTTTTCAGGATGAGCAAGAAGATATTCTGAATCAGTTAAATACTCTTGCATGATGATCTAGAAGGAGTCTGGAGGATTATCAAAGAGTTAGTAGAGTATTGGAAAGAGAAGAATATATCACTGATAAGATAAGAAGAATCTTGTTTAGACCAGTGAAACAACAAAGGAAAAGACAAGATCAGTAGCCTCTGCATGCTTAGAATCCAATTTTTTTATAATAAGATTATCCGTAAAGAAAAATGGATTCAAGACCTCATACTAGGTCCTAGAGAAGAGACGGAATATTTTATGAAGTCTTTCAAGGATTGCAAGGTATTGATTTCTCACCAAGTTTTACAACTAAAAGACAAGGCTTAGTAGACCTTGACCTAGAAGCCCCACAAAGATTGAGAGCCTCACCTAATTTTGCACGGTCTATAAGGTCAAAAACCAAATCTCCAACACCTTTAAAGGCTACTGCCTCACCATCCTAGCAATCTCTAGTGTTATCAGGAGCTCTAGTACCGGTAGTTGTCAATCCTGTCCCACTTAAAATAAATCTACCTCCTCCGATTAATCTAATGTCCCAAGCTTAAGCTTGAGGTGCTATAGTAGGTCCTTTGAACTTGGAATCCCATAATGCCTTGAAAAAGGGAACCAATGAACTAGGGATTTCTTTCCCAAGTTCACTGGTGATAAGATAGTTTCTCTAGAAGAACACTTGACCACCTTTAATGTGTAAACATGTATCCTAGCAGTGCCAGATAAGGATGTAACCATCTATATTTTTGTTTATAGTTTGTCATAAGGTGTAGCAAAATGGTCTGGCTCTCTTCTAACATGATCCATAACAAGTTGGGATACAATGAGAACAAATTTTGAAAATATATTCAAAAGTGTTGAAGATGATACTACCTTGTTGGTTCAACTCACGCAGTTTAAGCAAGAGATACACAAGCCAATGAGGTAGTTCGTAGCGAAGTTCAATAGGTTGGTTCACAAAATTCTAGTTGCAAAGTGACCTATAGCTAAAAATCAAAAGGGATTATTCCTAAGTGCAATTCCTCCAGGTGTCTCTTTTCATCTAAGAAGAGAAAGGGTAGTATATTTGGCTGCAACACACATGATGTCAATAGAGTTGGAAGACAACCTTATTACTTCTAGTAAGGGGAAGAAAGAGGTCCAAGTACCAAATGCACAAGCCTCAACATCAACTGATCCTATAGTGAAAATATTGATGAATGATGTTCTTACTCTCAAGAGGCAGTTACCTAAAAATAATCTACCTTTCCAAAAATCTTATCAAGGTATCCCTAGAAGAATTCCTAATCAGGCCGGTGCCAGTGGAAAAAACATGCAGTTACCCTCTACTCAGCAAACATTAGCAATTGAACATCTTGGTAAAAAGGGTAATATGTGTGTCTTTCACATGACATATGATCACCATGGTGCTTCTTGTCTAGAAATGATTCAGTTTGTGCAGTTGAATAGTCAAAAGGAGAGAATTGAAGAAATATTAGAAGATGAAAGGCATCCCCAAGAACCTAGCAACTCTGTAAATTATTTCCTGGAGTATGAGTCTAATTTTGAAAGAGGGGATGATATTTTGGTCAACCTAGAATATCCTTCATGCATAGTTCTAACATGTGGGCAATGCAATTCCAAACCTCATGGAAATATATCATCTCCCAAGGCATTAAAAAGGGGTAAGGATCCTAGTACTCAAACTCATACTTCAAAGTTTCAAAGTTCAAAATACTCCCAAAGTTCATGTTCTTAAAAAGTCTGAGCATGAATCATCTTTTGATATTTTGGACTTTTGTAAATCTAGTAAGATTCATATTTCACTTGGTGAATATTTGGGGTTGAATCCTAAAGAATTAGATAGGTTGATTGAGTCTATAAGAGGTAATCAAACCCAAGCACAAGCCATGAATAGCCAATCAAATAATGTTGTTTCCTCTAAAGTTGAACAATCATCTCTAGCTCAGTCCTCTTCTGCTAAATCTGAACCTAAAAAGGATATACCTATTGAACCAATCTTGGTGTCAAGCCCTAAACTTGATCCTTTTTACGTCTCATTGTTTATACATGGTCATAAATTGAATAATTGCATTATCAATTTAGGGGCCTATGATAATATCATGCCTTCCTCTATTGCTAAATCTCTAAATCTCCCCATCACCAGAACCTTTGGTAAATTTTATTCCATGGATTCCAAGCAAGTACCCTTGATCAGTCAATTTAAATATTTCCAAGTTGTCGTAGCGGCCTATCCCAGTAAAAGAGTCAAGCTTACTATTTTTTTTGTTGACATTCCAGCAAGCTATGACATGTTGTTGAGTAGAACTTTTTGCAGGGATCTAGGGGGAGAAATTAGATGGACTAGAGCCAAGCTACAATACTGGTGGGAAAATAAAGTTTCGTGCTTCATCCTGAAGGGAAATCCAGGTATATTGTGTTCCCGTTAGAATATCATAAGGCTCATATTTTGTATAATGACTGTAAAATGGGTAACTACATTCTTTTGAGATAAGAAGATATTGAACTATCAGAGCTCAAAAGTGATGAGGCACTATGGACAATTACTATCAAAACCATATCAAAAATCCCAATATCAAAATCCATTAAAGCTAACATTTATAATATCTCATCTCCTTGTTTATACTCATCGACTATGTTCATGAAATACACTCCTTTGGTTCTAACCAAAAGTATATATTTAATGTTGATCTCACAGTAAAATCTCAGATGAAATATCATTATCTCACATAATATCAATACCTTTCCAGTCATAAATCCCCATTTTACTCAAATACTAAATTGACACAAAAACTAGTCATGGAGGACATTCACCACCGATGAACCTCTAAAACACCAAAAATTCAAACTCAAAGAATGGAACATATGGAAAAACCCATTTGATCTCATGCATCTGAAATTCCAATTTTTTTTATCAAATTCACAATACAACCATCCCATTTAAAATGAGCAACATAATGGTATAGAAACCCTCATTTCACATACAAAATTGGAAAATATTCAAATCTCACTTAAATTCACTTGTAAAAAATAGAGGCATGGATAAATTCATCTCATAATTCATTTGCAACTCATACACATCCATTAAATTGAATCTCAAAAGAGTAATGAAAATATTCCTACCTCAAATCAAGAAAACACCCAAATTTTAAGAAGTTGCCAAATACTTCACAACATGAATGAAAACTGAGAAGCTAGAAGAATTTGATGAGAGAAATCAAAAGAACCAATACCCAAAAAAAAATTCCACTCCAATATTTCAATCCAAGTAAAAATTCAAATTTCCAACAAGAGGGTTTTTTTGAGCCAAAGCCAATTGAAAAATAATAAGTGCTTTAAAAATGAGTTTTCCTCACAATTAAAATGGCTCTTTGTTTTTAAAAAAATAATAAAATATTATAAATCCACTTAAGTAAAATTTATAAAATAAAATTTCAAAATCCAAAACCAGTTAAATATTTTGATTCTAATTAAATCAAATATGACATACGACATACTTTCTAGTAAATAATACTAAACATCCAGGCAAAATAATTTATTATGTTTATTATTTTATTTTGACTACTTAACTATGAAAACCATGAACAACTGACTATGCACATAGACTTTTTATTGGTCTTTCACAATATGCAAGATTATATCTAGACATTACTTAGTAGTAACTCGATGGGTAGATATATTCAATATGATGATTATCGCCCAAATTAGGAATGATATTTAGGTAAGTCAATATAAATAGTCAATATGACTAGCTCATGTAACTATGATGAGGGATAAAGGAATGCTTAGACCTGTGAATCCAGGTGGAGTCAATGCATAGTACCTACTATCATTGAAACATTCACACATTAAGTTTACATGATCATATTTATTAAATAGACAATGTGCATATAAAATAATCAAATCACATAAGTCATTGAAAAGGGAATTTTAATGGTGTTATCATTCATATTTATTTGAATGCTACAACATTGCCCCTTTCAACATAAATCGTCATTTAAAATGCATCAATGATAATCTCATCTAAATCAAATACATCAAATATCATAAAATATCATTAACGACAACAAAGAGCATATAAAAAATCCCCAAACTAGATTACTAGCAATACATAATCAACACGATAACATCTCATCAAATCACTAACAAAAACTCAATACACATCATGAAACCACGACAAACTCAATATGGTAAAAATATCATTTATATATGTAAATGTATACAAACATCATCATATAACATCACGCCACATCATTGCAAAATCATCATGCATTTATGATCATCACTAAGATCACAAGTATAGAGTACTATCCACATTAGTAGTGTTATCACATAAAGAAAATAATACAGTAGTAGTCGGATGCATCACAAGAATGCCAATACAAAAGAACGATATGTGAACAATTACATGATAAACCATGAGTAGGGTCTATCTCATGTCAAAAGAATAAGTGATGATAGAATGAAAACTTGAGAGGCACTACAAAGGTTCGTCCTAAAATTTTTTGATCTTTTACTATTCTACAACAATCTAATTTCTTGACTTGTCACTACCATTTTATTTCATAGCCAAAAATAGTATTTCATCATTTGAATCATTTTCATCTTCATCTTCTAATGAACAGGTCCCTAGTGAACACAGACTCTTCTTAATCTTATATTTTTTTAAATCTATCTTTGTATTTTTGTCATCTCTTCTATAAGTATAATTTCTCTTATCACTATCAAGCTTCTAATAGTTATCCTCCTTAAATTGATATCTAGCAACATAATTACCTATTCTTTCACAATCAAAACATTTGAAGGGAAAACTATCATTATACTTTATAGATCCTTTCTTTATTATTCTTACACATTTTTCTTCTTCATCATTCAGACCGTTTCTTGTCTCATGTACATATTCATTATTCTTTGTAGCCTTGAATGCAACATCCTTCTTTGTAATATACCTCTTATTTTCTTTCTACATTTCATACATCTTTATGTGGTCTTGGATTTATGCCTATGGATTGCATCACTTTCATTTGGATGTGGATCTCCTTGTGGTGTGTGATGTTGATTTTGATTTTTCATTATTGTGATATATTATTTTGAGTCATCTTATGCTCTAGTTTGTTTTATGTCTTGTAAGTGATCCGGCTAGTGCTATGATAGATTTATCCTTTGTGATAGGATTATGTTGATTTCATAAACATGCATGATTTCCCCTTGAAATGGATCATTTTTCATGTTACATGGATTTGATGAGATATTGTATTACTAACCATATTGTGATGTTGACCTCGTCCAAGAATATTCACATGTTCAATTTTAAAAAGTTAAAATATTAATGATATTATTGGTGATTATGTATATATTAGACATATTGATGTTGTTAAAGTTATTGCGTAGGATTGTTTTTATGACTCTAATTTGTAATGTTGACATGTTACTTATTATCATGAAGATTATGTTTTATGCTAACAATATATTATTATGGACTAACCTATGATTCAAGTGATGTTATTGAGGATGATTTGTGATATTGACATGATTTATGTTACATGCTTATGTTAATATTCTCCATGATGTGTTTGTATGAAGAGGGAGGATATCATATTACTCATTCATGAGGATCATGAAATATTTTGATTTCCTCTTCACTGATTGTATTAGCTGACCTATATATATAATTTTCTTGCGAGGGTGATTATGCAAGTACCAGACATTGAATCCAACTGGCTTCATAGGTCTAAGTGTTCCATGATATTCCTCGATGGTGGTTGAGGGGAGATATTATTGAGGCCCAAAAAATATACCTAGCCTAAGCCATTGTCCTAATTTAGGGACAATTACCAGTCTTGATTTACCCTATCGGAATTGTCAAGGAGACGATATATGTTTACCTTGTCATCTATGGTTTTGGTGTGTGAGTCTTGGTTTTTATATCTCTAGTATTAATCAGCTTTGTGAATTTATTATGTCTTAATGATTTTTGATGTGTTTATATTATTAATATTATTTATAGCCTAAGTGTTTTAAACTATATTGAGGATTCTTTATTATGATTGTATTTTAATAATACACATATTTCTAATTGTGGGATATTAGTTATTTGGTAATTTATTATTGTGGGAAAATAATATTTATGTAGATATTAACTAGTCTATCTAAATTTAACTTATCTGTGGATAATTATTTATGGGTTGTCAATAATTATTAAATTCATATAACTTTTTGATAGAGAAGTAATTATCCTTTAAGGACATTGGGGGTATTAATTTAATATTCTTGTTTTATTTATTTTATTGGAGATTTTTGGGATTTTTTAGTGGAGTTTTGATGTTTTTTGTACTTGATTTTGGGAAATATTTTTGGGAGAATTTCAACAACCATTGTTTTGAGAATCGTTAAATTAGGTTTTTCATTCTTATTTTTGAGGGATTTTTGTATTTTTATAGTTTTTTTTATTGTAAGAATGAAGTCTAGAAATATATGAAGGACATTAGATTGCATGCTTCAATTTTTCCTCTGTGCTTGTGAGAAGTTGGAAGTATAGATTTATTCACTAATTGGAGTGAAGATTTTGGATTGGATTGAGTTGGTTTTGGAATTATGGAGATTTTGTTTTGTGCGTTGGGATTGATTTTCTTCTACATCCATTCTCATTTATTCTTTTGCTTGTTCTTTGCAAGAAATGAGGTAGGGAGTTAATCCATCTTAAATTCATATATGTTTATATTGTTTGTTCTTTTTTTTAGAAACAATTTGGTGTTGGAATGTCACATTTTATCTATATTGTGAAGTAGTTTGAGAATTTGAGAGTGTTATTTGTATATCATGTCTTTTACCTAATTTCTCTTTAGTTTCTTAAGTGTTTCTTTTTGGAGAAATTTAATTGGGTTTCTCTTTATGATTCCTAGTGTTGAATTGATTTGGATTTTGGAAGGAAAACATGGAGATCTCAAATGGGTATATACCTGATTTGTCTTCCAAGGCTAAATCAATTCCCGACTTGCAGTTATAATTCTCAAAAACTATCTGCATTACTTGGTCTGTAATTTATCACACAATTGTTTTGAATCATTTACAAATGTGTTGAAAGAGTTAAAATTTAATTCAAATAACGTAAATTGTATTATATTATGAGAAAATACATCTTCTTCTCAATCAGTTGCATTGTGTGCTCATCTAACTGCATAATTTGACTCTTAGACTAGGGTTTTGACCTTTAGGGTGACCTAATGTGTGCTAGAGGCTTAAGAACCTATAAATGATTTATTTTATCATTCATTTGAGTCTCAATGATTAGTTTAATTATTCTTTTATGATTCATATGATTTTTATGTTTTTTGTGCAAGATTGATTCAATTATGTGTCTTGTGTTGTATCCTGAACTTTCCTATGTGGAAAGGCTCTATGAATGTTCTTCCTTTAGTTTTATATGATTTTGTTTACTATTATTGATTCATGATGATGTTGATTCCATGAAAATATGAATATTATTATTATTATATTAAAATACTTTCAAATATGCTTCTTGATTTGGGATTTGGGACTTGCCTAAGAGAGAGGCTTTGTATAGAAAAGGTTCCTATATCAGATTCTTATGATTCTATTTGTTGTTATGGATGCAAAATGTTGTTATTTAGGTTTACATAATTCATGTATGCTCTTGTTTCATTTTTTTGAGTATTAGGGGTGGGTTATCTAGATGCATTATGGGGGAGTATCTCTCAATAAAGGTTGGGGCCCTAAAGTGGCCATCTAGGGTAACCCATTGATGAGTTTTAATCAAGTGATAAACTAATAAATGAACTAGGGAGAAACACATTAAACAAGATAATAAATATGTCTTGTCTATGCCTTGTAATACCCACCCATAGTTTTCTTTTCAGTTCATATTACCGAACTCTTTTAGACCATATTTCAGGTATGCATTTATTATTTTAGTGATACTTGAGGATGTTGATGTTTAACATTTCATTATGGTTTGATTTATATATCATGAGAAGTGGATGGTTGTGCAATATCATGTGTTGATAGTTACATCACTTTAATTATTTTCATGTTGATTATCTACATATGATGATGTTACTTATACTCAAGGTTTATACTGACCCCATAATTGCATGGGTATGGTTATCATGTATGTTTTACATTTCTAGTTGATTTGTTTGATATGGTGAGGATCAGAGTTGTAGTTACTCGCCTATGAGGTCTACATGATATACTCATTTCTATGATTATATATTATAATTATATATGTACATGTACATCTTTGATGTAGGATTATTGGTAACAAGCATCAAATTCCATGAATTGCCAGGATGAGCATGCCCTATGACAATATTTCAATTGTAAGAGAGGGGAGACGAAAATAAGGTCCAAATCCCAACCCAAGATGTCATTTGTCCTGAAATAGTAGACAAGTATTTGACTAACTACCAATCTGAATTCGTCAAGGTGACATAAATCTGAGAACCCTTATATATATCAAAATTATAAATATACAATATATATGTATATAGAAAATTATAGAATTGATGGAAAAAATATTATTATTAAAAAAAATACTGCATTTTGGAAAAAATTATAGTCTCTGTAATTTTTGTTCTTTAAATATAATAATAATAATAATAATAATAATAATAATAATAATAATAATAATAATAATAATAATAATAATAATAATAATAATTAGGCAAGGGGAGGGCTCAGCCCTACTCCTGCCGTGAGCTTCCTATTGGAAAGCTCGTAGGGTAAGTCATGGGCGAGCTCCATGCGATGCCACTATGATGAGTCCATGTGGTGAGCCCACATGACTCACTCATTGTGACAAGATATATGGCTGACCTCAACAAGGTGAGCTGTGAGCCTGCGAGCTCCTCCCCAATGTGGGTATATGAGTTGGAATTTTTATTTAAAAAATACATATTTTTGATTTTTTAATTATTATTTTTAATGTTTAATAAAAATTGGATTATTTTGTTGATATAGTTAAATAATTATATATATAATAATATTTATAATATATTAAATTTATTTTTAATATGTATTCATTGATATCAATTGGTCACTTAATTTAAGTAATATATATACATATATATATACATA
>MU225012.1:0-39357 GCA_018584345.1 Thuja plicata | reverse complement strand
CACATGCTAGGCTTGAATTTGGTAAATGAATCATAGTTTCTTGCATATGCATATCATTTTCATAGTTTAGAATATCATCCTTTTGAAGGATTTGAGACTAGTTCCTTATACTAGTTCTTGAATTCCTCCATTATTTACAATCTTGCATTTGCATTGGGATCCATTGCATTTTGTGTGTTTGAGAGAGCACACCCACATCCATCAAAATGAGCAAATCAAAAAAGTTAAATAGGGTACTTATTTGTTTTAGCTTAATCTGATGTTATTTGGTGTTCTTTGTTGCTTGCTTTCTCTTTCATACGATTTTGAATTGATTATATGTGCTAATCCACTAATCTTGCATGTTTGAGCTTGCTCCCAACAGGTTGAAGAATTCCACATACACATTCTGGCATGCCCAGTGGGACCCACGTCCCTAAACCTTATCAAAATATCTTAATTCTTGTCAAAAACACATTTAGATTGATGGACAGACGTCTCCGCTTCTATAGAGGCAGCTCTGACAGACGGGCGGCTCTGCTTGTACATAGGCGGCTCTTCCTCCAAACAAAGACACTATCATGAAAACATCCATAATGTTTTCATATAGACTCTATGTTTGATGATTCAAAAAGCATTAGAAAGCTGAGTTAGAGACCTTTTCAAATTGGTAAGATACTAATTCAGATTCCACTTCAAAAATTTGGTGCACATGTTCAAAGTTACTCTTTCATTTTCAATTTCAAAACTTCATATCTTATGCTAATGAAATATTTTTTTTAAGTGAATTGTTTTTCCAGATCACCTTTATCGCTTGTCAAAGATTTGGAAAAGCTCAAACTACTAACTAATTATCTTGCAGGACCGCTTGCCCAAGAAACAAATTCATAAGATTACTCACACTTATCTTGTAGGTTGCCTTGATATAAATCGACCAAATGATCATGCTTGTTAGCATTTAGTTTGATTATTTTGAGGCACATAGAATAATTAGTGGGATCTTTTTGTCTAATCCAAAACAAGTGTTAGGGGAGTATGCTCTCTTCCCTTTTGGGAAGATCAAAAACCTAGACACACTTGCTTTGTGTTAAACAATTAAATCTTTTGGGAAAGAAAAAACTTGTCTTGCGTGTTTATGGAGAAAATGATACTGGATAGGAGAGTATTCTATTTTCCCCTTGTGGGAAAATAAAAAATCTAGACTCCTTTTTGTCATCAATCCAATTTTTTTTTCAACTTAATCCTTTAGATGGGCTTGCCGGTTGAGGGAAAAATCTCCCAGGAATGACCCACGTGAGAACGAGGTGTAAGCCACACCACTCCAACTCACGTTAATCAAATTTACTCTTTGGGGTTAAAGCCTCAGGAGTTGATTGGCATTTGAGCTTATACTTGGATCTCGTCTAACTTAAGTGTGGCCTCACAGTCTCAATCATGTTTATGTGACCACTTTTGTCAAGACGCTCTATGGGGCTATATGCCTAAATCGTGCTTGCGTGGACATAGAGGATACAATCAAATGGAGACACTTACTAAAAACTCTAAGCATATAAGCTACCCAATTTACCTTTGAATGGTGAATTATTATAGTGCGAGGGGAGGAAGAATCTCCCCCCAAGATCCCCATCATATGTGTCCCAAGGTATTGTGTTGCGAAAGAGATCTTCGTAGCACAACAATAATACCTGGAAAAAGGAAAAAAAATGGGCACCCTTTCGGGGGTGACACTGTTGTGTGAGCTGAAAGACTACCAAGAAATGGGTCTATAATATTTCATTTGAAGCCAATTCCTTAGGTACATGCATGCTTGAAGTGTTTGAACAACATTGGAAAAATCCAAAACATAAACGGAATACCCAGCAACCAAATTTGTCACTTGTTTGTATCCTTCAAGGTTGCTTTGTCCCTTGTCAGATTGTTTTCAAGACACATGCATGCTATTTTCTGATTTGATTGTGTTGAAATTGGTTCATTCCATAGAAAAAAAAACCTCTTGACAATCAGAAAGAAATCAAACCTGTACCAAATCATCAAAACAATGTCCCTTTGCAAGATTATTGTGAGCTCCAATTTTTAGAATTTGGTCTTTTATGATATATGTCCTAAAGCCTCCAACTATTCATCCAAAATTAGATCTATTTGTAGGACATGATTCATTCCAAGAAGCATAAGAAGGTAAAAAATCCTCTACCACCTGTACAAAGAGAACAGAAGAACACAACCCGAGAGGTTAACAACTACCAACACGTAGTCGATTCCATCAAGCAAGAAATCCATAAACGAGAATAATTCGACAAAGTTATATACAACAACAAGGTTGCTTGCTTTATGGGAAAATATTGTCTAAATGCTTCTTTTGTCAGAGTTGAGCAATATGACTAGCCGGTTTACCATGACAAATGAAGGTTCCTCCTCTTCTTAAGCTCACTTAGCCTTGCATTTTAGGACCTCCCTTAGGTTGTCATCTTTAGAAACACATCACACACTCATCCCAGCATAATTCTACATTAATCTAATCCAATCCTTCTCATCCTAGCATCATCTTAATCATCATCCAAGGAATCCTTAATCACATCCTCTACTTGGTATTGCATCCACTTTTGAGTTGCTTAAAACCTACATCTTAATCAAACCCCAATCCTTAGGTATCCTTTACTAAGCATTGTTTAGGATAATTCCCTTTGCCTTTGCAACCTCATCACCTTGATCAAAAGGTTGGTTCACATTAACAAAGAATCTCATCCACTGAAGACCACAATTTTGTCTTAGCTAGATAATCACATTTGTTTGATCTTACACTAGGGAAAGAAACCCTTAATCCTTGCATACATCAAGTTATCCTTAATCCATAGGAGAATATTCATCATCCTAGGTGCATCCTAGTCCTAGCGTCATCATCCTTAGCTTCCTAGGAACATCCTCGCATTACATCTTGCATCTCATATCCCCTTAAGGTAGTCATTTCATGCCACCTATCACACGAGCCACTAAGAAGAGGAAGAACATGGACCATAATCTTGCCGCTAGTTCATCTAATCTTATGACTGACAACACTAATTCCATGGTTACTTATGCGCCTCAGTCCAATGAACAAATTGAGCACATCTGGGTAGACACTAGTGAGAAACCTACCATTAGTACCATAGAAACATTTATTAATCATCCAGGGCATGTCCACATGGTGAATGCCATGAGTGGACGTAACAATAATTAGGTACTTTTGGACATTCAGCAACAAGGACTTCAACTCCCTCCTTGGATTATACCCACACTTGTCACATGACCTATGGCACTTCCAGGGGAATGTCCTCATCCCATTAGAAATGAAGTTTTTGATCAACTAAAATGAGCCCTACAGGTGGGGACTCTCATTGCACAAGTAGTCCAACCTTCCATCCCACCCTCCATCATGCATATAATACCTTCATCTACCTTAGGAGCCCCGCCTCTTGATCCAACATCAACAGCATGAGCAATACCCCCATTGCTACACAAGCACCTCATCAATTCATAATCGGTCCACTTTTGCAAACATTCCCAACATTTGTGGCACAATTTCTGCCACCACCAGTCAGCACACAACAAACCACCATTCCACCCATCCCTACTCAGCCCATTCAAAGTACAATGACTAGTTTGCAGCATAAAAGCACCCAAGTCTCCATGCCTATTCCATCTTTCTTCACCATAGGCATGCCACCTACCAACACCTATAACCAACCCTTATTTCCACAAGGGTCCACTTTCCCCAGTCCACTAAAAACACAACTACAATGTGTGCCAGCAGTTTTTCTACAAATGCAAACCAACCCAAATCCTCCCATGCAACAACCATCTACCAATTCCTTCATCATACCCAAAATACCCATCCAGTAGCAAAAATATATTCCATAGCAGAAACCTATCCAACAGTAACAACAACCTATCCAACAACAACAACCTATGCAATAGCAACAAAAAACTATCCAACAACAACAACCTATCCAACAACAATAACAACCAATCCAGCAATAGAAACAACAACCTATCCAACAACAACAACCAATCCAGTAGCAACAACAATCCATCTAGCAATCATCCCAACAACAACAACTGCAACAACAAATTACCAACCCATACACATCCCAAGCACAACAACAACCAATCAACCCCTTCACAGCTGTGCAGTCCACCTCCAAGTTGCACAATAGCCACAACCACAAATACAGGGGGAAAATACCTTCATGGCATAATCACTACAACAATTTTCTGATCCTTTCATCCAACCCATGTAGCAATAACAAACTCATTCTACTAGTTACCTAGCCATGCCATCTTCCACTGCATCACAAACCATTCCACCCCCACAGCAATTCAGTGTTCCCACCAGGGGCATTCCACTATAAAACTCTTATCCTCCACACTATACAGGCGCATAACAGGCTCATCCCACTTATCTAATGCCTCAACAAATACAAGCATACTTCCAGCAGTTGCAACAACCTTATCAAGTGCTGACACCTCCTCTACTGCAATATTCCCCTTAGCCATAGCTTTCACCATAGCATCCCATATATGTTGACCAATAACCATCATATCAAAGACCACAATATCCCCCACAAAATCCTCCATATTCATCGTTTGATCCATATCAGGTTCAAGAAAACCATGCAATCACTGTTAATAATCCTCCCCCACAAATCAACCATGAATTGGAGGAAATGAAGAATGCTCTCAAGGAGCTAAAAGTAGGGACAAAGGCTAAAACATTTAAGTTTAAGGAAGTATGCCCTTATCCATTTGATCGATCTATCACTTCCATACCCTTCCCCAAGCATTTTGAGACACCCAAATTTGATAAATATCAAGGGAAGGGAGATCTTGTGAGCCACATGAAAGAATTCTACATGGCATGTCAAGAAGTGGCCTATAGAGATAATTTCCTTATGAGACTATTTCCCAAGAGCCTAGGAGGAATTTCTCTTGAGTGGTTCTACAAAATCCCCTATGACATAGTCTCCACTTTCGCTGAACTATCTGAAAAGTTTGTGGCCCAATATGCGCATAACATTGAAAATGAACTCTCACTCCTTGACCTATGCAATTCCAAACAAAACGGAGGAGAGAGCCTAGCCGATTATCTTTAGCATTGGAAAGGGCTTACTACAAGTTTGTCCTATCAACCCCCTAAGAAACATCTTATCAAAATCTTCATTAACAACCTCTATCCTAAGCTTGCCTATCACATGCGCATGAATTGCATACAAACTTATCAGGACATCCGGATCAAAGGCATGGATCCTGAACAAGGTCTCATAGAAGATGGTGCCATCAAGCACTACAAGGAATCCCAACCTGACAAACATAATAATGATCGATCATGATAATAGAACAAAAACAAGAATGCAGTAACTGATGGAGCCACTGACACCAAACACGTTCAGGTTGTGGTAGCTAGTACTAATTCACCTACCCAAACTTATCAGCAAGCATCGTCAGTATACCCACAACCTCCTCCCATGTATCAATAGCCCAATCCTGTGTATCCCCAACTGACTTACCAACAAAACATGTTCCCTTAAGGTGTGACTATTTATCCCCCTCCGAGGACATCATATCAATACAACTACCAAGGTCCTATGAATCAGACAAATGCTATATTATTCCCGCATGGACAACATAGGCCTCAAGCTTTGAATGTGCCACAATGCATGTTTACCCCTTTGGCTGAACCCATAGATGTCATCTTCCACGAGCTGGTCCAAGCTAACCAAGTCATGTACCCAAAAACACAACCATTTGATGACTCAACACCTAAGCCTGCCTAGTATAAAGACAATGAGTACTATGAGTACCGCCATGTTAAGGGACACACCACTCTCAAATGCATGAAGCTAAAACATTACATCCAGGATTTCATCGACCGCAAAGAGATCAAAGTGGACTCTCTTGCCCAACCATTGCCAAACACAGGCCTTAAAATCTATTAAAATGCATTCCCTAAACACACTTCAGGAATAGGCCCAGGCAATCCTACTCAGTCCTTGGATCAAGGGAAGGGTAAACAAGGAGAAAACATTGATAGAAAATATTATACCAATGCATATATCAACTACGATAATCTCATTGGCTGCATTTCCCAAGTCCAGTCCTCCATTAATGTCAGCCATGTCAAGGGTGCTGATAACGAATGCGCAGTCACCACTTGTAGAGGAAGAATAAAAGTTGTAGGTGCCGATCCTGCTCCATCTTCTAGTACCCAATACAACATTTTGGAACACCTAGGGAATACTTTGGCCCAAATTTCCATCCTAGATCTCCTCCGCACCTCACCCACCTATCAAGAGATCCTCAATAAAGCCCTACAAGAATCCGATGTTCCCAGCGACATCAACCTCACTGAATTCTAGAACCTTGTCGGACACCTATCTGCATCTTGTGGGGTCTCTTTTAAACCAATAGACGTACCCTCATAAGAACCTGATCATAATCTCCCACTTCGTATTGCTATCATGGTTAAATATTTTTCCATCAAATGGGTCATGATAGATAATGATTAAGCCCTAAACCTGTGTACACTAAAATTCTTAAAACTCTTGGGTTGCACAAAAACTGATATAACAAGTGATGTCATCACAATAAAGTCATATGACAATCTAGAGCATACTTCTAAAGGTACCATATCATTGCCCATTCAAGTGGGCCCGGTTATCCAGGATACTTTATATCATGTTGTTGATCTTGACCTTCCCTTCAACATCCTCCTTGGATGCCATTGGATTAATTCTATGCAAGCCGTCCCTTCCACCTACTATCAGTGCATCAAATTCCCATATAATGACATTGAGATCACCATCCGCGCAGATCCAAATCCCTTCACATACTGCAATGTGTTGGAAAAATCCTTTCCACATTCCAATCACTATCCCGAGATCGACATTAGAACCTCTGTCGCCAATTCATCTTGAACCCATTCAGACCCAAAAAAAATCCTCTCTTCCACCCTATCCATGGTCAAGATCAACAACAAAGGTTGTGGTGAGTATAGTTTATCTGATGCCTTTGCAGTTGCAACACTGCCAATTGATCCACACACTCAAGGCTACCAACCTAATCTAAGAAAGATAGAACTGATGACAACCAAGGCACTAGCATTCAGTCCTACCACTTTTATCTCAAAGGGTACTTTGACTAGCTATGAAGTGACACCAAACATCAACCAATGGCTCTATAAAGATCCACCACCCAAGGAAACAAGTCGCCTCAATTACTTCAAAGATAAGTACCCCGCAACTCACAAGCTGGTGACAGAAAAATGGAACTACCAAGGGGGTGGCCTTGGTTATTAAGAACAAGGAATGAAAGATCCTATTGTACCTACTAGACGAGAGAAGCACCTTGGTCTTGGCATGGACTCTGACATGAATGGGGACACCAACGAAAACATCTTTGACTCTTGTCCGTCCCTGGGTGAAATCGCTGACATTGAAGATGTCCCAAAAGAGAAATTTGTGAGAGCCTATGACGATGTCTTTGATGATGAAACCTTCCTAGGCAATTTTGTAGTATGCCAACTTTCCATTCTCTTCATTGACCTTCCCCTCCGCCATCGTGAACTCATAGACTGGGACCAACCAAGTGTCGTGCATGTTGATGAGTTCCAAAGTGAGGACACGCTCCTAAACTTTATGGGAGAAATTGAGCAAAGAAGTGACTGGGGGCAAGACTCAGCATATGTCTACAAACTAGACCCAAAGGCATACTTTGAGGAAGAGGAGAACTTCAACCATGAAAATGAAGAATAAACCAAAAATAAAAAAGAGAAAAATCAATCCCCTAGTGAAAACCCCTCTAGAGCGCTATCTGATCATAAAAAAGTAAAAATAAAGGGCGTATCCCCTAGTGAAAACCTCTCTGAGGGGCCAGAGGATGAAGATTCTCCTCTTCCTCTGATTTGTGATTATAGGCCTAAACAGTTATTAATTCACATCGAAGAAGCAAAACCTATCAACCTAGGCACCAAAGATAATCCCACCATCACATACATAGCAGCATCTCTGACTGAAGTAGAAGAAAGTGATCTTGTCACTTTATTGAAGGAATCCATCAACAAGTTCACATGGTCTTACTCCCACATGCCAGGATTAGACCCCAACTTGGTGGTTCACCATCTTGTAGTGGACCCAAACATCAAACCTATCAAACAAAAGCTACAAAAGATGCACCCTAAAGTGGCACTACTTGTCAAATCAGAGCTTGAGAAGTTGATCCAAGCCTAGATCATCCACCCCATTGACTATTCTAATTAGATTTCTAACATGATGCCCATCTCTAAGCATGATAAATCAATCAAGGTATGTACAAACTTCCGAGATCTCAACAAGGCATATCCCAAAGATGATTTCCCATTGCCAAACATATACATGATTGTGGATCTCACAACAGGACATGAGATGTTGTCACTCATGGACATCTTTTCCAGATATAATCAGATCTAAATTGCAGAAGAAGATCAGCATAAGACAACATTCAAAACCCCCTAGGACACCTTCTGCTATACCATGATGCCTTTTGGCTTGAAAAATGTTGGGGCAACCTATCAAAGGGCCACAAATGTCATTTTTCATGACATGATTCACAAGATCCTTGAATACTATGTAGATGATATCTTGGCAAAATCAGTTAAAAGGGAAGATCACCTCAATATTTTGGAATGTGTCTTTGATAGGATTGGACACTACTGCTTAATGCTCAACCCTAAGAACTGTGACTTTGGGGTCACATCAGGAAAAATCCTTGGGTTCATTATATCCAGACGAGGCATTGAAATAGATCCAAAGAAGGTGCAAGCTATCATAGAGATGCTTCCACTAGAGACACTTTGAAAATTGTGCAGCCTCCAAGGAAAGTTACAATCTGTGCACCATTTTATCTCTCAACTAGCAGACAAGTGCCAACCATTCACTCATCTCCCGTGAAAAGATAACACATTCAAATGGGATCCTTAGTGCTAGAAGAGTTTTGACAAGATAAAAAAATACTTGGCCAATCCACCCATCTTGGTACCTCCTGTACTCGGCTGACCACTCATCTTGTATATTTATGCTACTACAATAGCACTAGGGGCACTCCTTGCTTAGTTGGATGATGAAGGTAAAGAAAGAGCTATTTGTTACATCAGTTGGACCTTAGTGGGTTATGAGCTCAACTACTCACCTATGGAAAAAGCATGTTTGGCAGTGGTATTCGCCACTCAAAAACTTCGCCACTATATGCTTAGTCATACAACCAAGCTCATTTCAAAGGTGGATGCTCTCAAATACCTAGTCTCCAGGACTACACTCACAGGTTGAATGGAAAAATGGGTTATGCTACTAAGTGAGTATGATATTCAATATGTAGACAGAAAAGCCATTAAAGGATAGGTCATCGTAGATCAGCTAGTAGAAGCACCATTTGTGGACACATATCCTTTGATCATATAATTTCTAGATGAGCATTTATGCATGATCGAAGAGCAACCTACCTAGAAACTCTACTTTGATGGGTCCTACATAGCTCATGGTGCAGGGGAAGGAATACTTTTCATCACACCTCAAGGTGACTACATCCCTATGTCATTCAAATTCATATTTCCCTGCATGAACAACATTGCAGAATATGAGGCACTAATCACAGGACTTTGTATGGCTATCGAATGGAACATCATAGCTCTACATGTCTTTGGTGATTCCCAACTCATCATTAAATAGGTTCTAGATGAGTATCAAACCAAAGATGACAAATTGACGCCATATAATCATATGGTTGACAAGATGAAAGAGCATTTCCTCCACTTGTAGATAACACAAGTACCATGCTTGCAGAACAAGGTTGCCGATGCAATGGCCACAATTGGCTCCCTCCTAGATATTCCTCACAAGTCTATGCAATACAAATTCTTAGTTGAGAAACTTCATGCTCCCTCTTATGAGAATGATGAATCAAATCGCGTATGTGTCTTGGTTGGTCCCCAGTCTACATGGTACCACGATATCCAAGCTTACCTACAAAATGGTATCATATCTTGTCATCTCACTGCAACCCAATGCCAAAACTTTATCCACAGAGCTTCTTGTTACACCCGTGTAGCCAACACCCTTTATCATCGAGGCTATCACAACATGCTCTCTAGATGTCTAGATGAAAACGAAGCTGCCCAAGCTTTACAAGAGGTACATGTTGGAATCTACGGTGCCCACACAAGTGGCATGGTCCTAACCAAGAAAATTTTATGCACAGGGTACTATTAGCCTACAATGGAACATGATGCTTGTGAGTTCATCAAGAAATGTCTACCTTGCCAACAAAATGCCAATCTGATTCATGCTCCTGCCTAGGACCTCAGACCTATTGCACCTCCTTGGCCCTTCTCTTGTTGGGTTTTTGACCTCGTTGGTAAGATTACTCCCCTCTCTTCTAAAGGCCACAAGTACATAATCACAGAAATGGAGTACTTTACAAAGTGGGTTGAAGCAATTCCACTCACCCTCACTACAGGTGTCTAGATATCCAAATTCATCCTCTATCACATTGTCTGCCACTTCGGCATAACCTCCACTATCTTCACAGATCACGGTACAACATTTGAAAATCAACACGTCAGTGATCTATGTGCTCACCTCCATATCCATCACCATTTCTCTAGTCCATATTTCCCTCAAGGTAATGGCCAAGCTGAGGAAACTAATAAAACCCTCCTCAAAATCCTCAAAAAAGTTGTCAGTGATACTGGTTGTGACTGGCATCTCCAGATCAATCCCTCCCTCTGGGAATATCGCACTTCCTACCGTACTCCTACTGGCACTACCCCCTATTCCCTAGTCTACGGTGCTGAAGTAGTCTTACCAATTGAGTTTGAACTACCATCCCTCTAAGTATCACTAAGAGGCCTGGTTGATGATGAAGATTATCGAGTAGCACGACTCACATAGCTTGATCTACTAGATGAAAAGTGCCAGCAAGCCTATGATCACTTGATTGTCTACCAAAATAGACTCAAGTGGAACTATAACAAGAAGGTCCACCCATGCCATTTCTAGGTGGGGGATCTTGTGCTAAAGGAGAATTAGAAAGTGGGTACCGATCGGGAAAAGAAAGGTAAGTTTGAAATCACCTGGCAAGGCCCATATGTTGTCACTGCATGCTTCAGTTCTGGGGCATATAAACTCTCCAATCTTGAAGGAGAACCCTTGAATGATCTTATCAACATCATTCATCTCAGGTGCTTCTATGCCTGACGGCTGGTTGTTCATTCCAGTTATTTGAGAAAATCCATAAAAAGTTTAAAAATTCCTAAAAAAAGTACAAAAATAATGTAAAATAGTCCTGAAAAAAAAATCTAAAAAAAGAAGAAAAATGAAGCTGAAAAAATGGTTGTCTCAGCAAAAACCTGGAAAAAAGGCACTTGGACAACATCAAAAAGATCCGAAGAAATCAAAAAATCAAAGCAAAAGAAAGAATAAAGAGAAATTTTTTTTCCAATGGTGAAAACTTGGCAATCAGGTGCCTTGGACAAGTATGGTTGATGAAAACCTGGCAACAAGCATCACACATAGTGGACCATTCCATTATCTATCAAAATATCACTCCCTTCCATCCGCCATCTCCCCTATCGCATCCGCTTCCACCTAAATCTCGCTAGTATTCCCTGGGTGTTCGCATATCACATGCACTAGTCCAAAGCGATCCTCCTATCTCGTGTCCTGATCTTTTGTACACACAATCTTGTATATTGTTGTCCATACGTTGTGCTATCTCCACCCCTGAGCTTCAGTCCTGTACATATTCCATATGGTTTTCTGCTTAGTGTTGCTTATATATATCTCGTGTCCTCTGTTGGTCTTCTAGCGGAACGTGATCCAGTTATGATTTTAGAATCCTATGTTTCAGCAAGTTCCTTTTGACAACATCTTGGTTCCACAATTTGATTGCAGTGCACCTTTGACAAATTAGATTTACGAATCCCATCTTTCTGGAAATGGGTCCTTTGACTTAATTCTAGATCATCATCATCTCTGGGTTCTTGTAGGATGTATCCTTCCTCTTGAAACTAATCAATCAGCATACTACACAATTGCATGCATCAAACAACAAGATCCAATCAAGTCTTGGTAGGAACCTCTGTACATACTCACTTGTAATTAATCTTTGTACATTTCAAAATTGCCAAAAATAAAAAATAAAAAATCACAAATTCCAAAAACATAAAAAAAAAATTCTTCAAAATATTGCAATAAACCCTTGTTTTTTCCCACATTGCTCAGTTTTTCAATTTTCAGTGACCTTTTGACTCTTGCAACTATGATCATGTTTTTCAACAAATCAGTTTTGCGACCGACTATCCTTACTCCTCATCCTATTCACAGCTTTTGCCAACGAATATCTTTTAATCAAAGCCAATCCAATATTTTCCCATCAAGATGCATCCTTTTGGCGTCAGCTTATCAAATCCTTCATCACATCAATCCTGTTCATGACAAGAACTTTGGACTGAATGATTGGTTGGTCATGAGGCCTTCTTTATTGATTTTATCTTTTTGTGTCAGTTTAAACCTACTCACCACTACCTCGATCTGCTATATCTTAGTGCATTGTGATTGGTGCCTACTGATACATGTGTCTGTTGCAGTGTGCTTTTGTTTGAGCATCTAGTCCATGCAAAGGAATTATGTCATCTGTGTTTTCTAACACATGATGCATACCTCCTCTTGCAATATCAAAATCGGATGTGCTCTCCATATTTTTCACACAAATGGATCCCCAAGGCTCGTTAGTTGCATTTAATTTCATTGCATTTTCATTCTTCGTTGCATTTCAAAATGCTTCTATTTATCCCTTCCTCCTTCCTGTTGCATCCTTTTTCGATAAAATCCCACAACATTGTCTTTTTTGCATTCTTTTCTCAAGGGGGCACAACCCTATATTTTTGTTTCTTCCGCACAACTCCTAGAAACCCTCTTCCTCTGGGGAAACTTTTTTTTTTCTTTGACGTAACTTCACTTGAGACGCCACATCAAAGAGGGGCAAAATGTAGACGTCCAAAAATATTAATATTATTATTAATATTAAATTCCTCTAACTATTTAATTCAATCAATTAAATAGTTTCATTGCTAGTATTTATCAATAATCTAAATACCATTCTAATGTATTTTATTTAAATACATTTTTCTCACAAAAATCCCCTCTTTAATAAATTTATATTTATTAAAATACGTACATATTCCTAATTCTTCTAAACTATGATTTATTCAAATCTAATTTGAATTATAATCTAAACCCTAGCTAGGAACCTATTAATCCAACCTAGACACCTACCCAAAGCCTACCCTATTCCTACTCTACTCCCATCACCTCACTTCCTAAGCATGCTTCCCTAGCTAGTTGTCCTCTAATTATACTTAAAGTGTGATTCCCAACCTTTTTAAGGCTAATGGAATGCTCACCCACGTGGGGAAATTCTCTCCAAAAAGGTCACCCATTCCCCTTAAATTCCTCTTACAAGTTTGTCTCCCACTTGGAAATCTTGATCCACTCAACATTTAATGCCAAGTTTGACTCAAATTTGTCCATCCCTTCCAATCCCATGTGTCCAAAATGGCCACCCATTCCTCTTAAAAGCTCTTTACTCATTTGTCCCCCGACTTGGAATTCTTGAGCCACTCAATATTTATTTCTATATTTGACTCAAAATTAGCCATCCCTTCAAGCCTACGTGTCCCTTATGTGGCTCTTATGTGGATGCAGCATAGATGCCACCTCATCCAAGCTCTCCTCTTCTCTCCCAAAAATCTATAAATAGAGGTCTTCTCCTATTCAATTTTTATCTCTCAATTTGCATTGTTATCATGCTAGAATTGTTTTAGAATTTCATAGCTAGTTTCATGCTTATAGTTTTCTTGTTTAATTCACATAGAAATCACATTCTAGGCTTTAATTTGGTAAATGAATCATAGTTTCTTGCATATGCATATCATTTTCATAGTTTAGAATATCATCCTTTTGAAGGATTTGAGACTAGTTCCTTAAACTAGTTCTTGAATTCCTCCATTATTTACAATCTTGCATTTGCATTGGGATCCATTGCATTTTGTGTGTTTGAGAGAGCACACCCACATCCATCAAAATGAGCAAATCAAACAAGTTAAATAGGGTGTTTATTTGTTTTAGCTTAATTTGATGTTATTTGGTGTTCTTTGTTGCTTTCTTGCTCTTTCATACGATTTTGAATTGATTATATGTGCTAACCCACTAATCTTGCATGTTTGATCTTGCTCCCAATAGGTTGTAGAATTCCCCATACACAATTAATATAAATAAATTATTAATATGTCAAATATTATTCCTAATTCAATTATTTATATGCAATTTACCTGCACCTTTATTAATAAATTAAAATTAGTTTTTAATATTAAGTTTGCGTTTTTGTGGAGGATTGTTTATTTGAATTAAAAATTAAAAAAAAACATAGAAAAAAGTAAAGAACTCTTTTATTTTATTTTTGAGTGTTTTATCTAATTTTTGGGGTTTTGCACATTCTAGAAACCCTAGCCTTGTTAGTTTTTCTTTATTAGAGGTTTTTTACACACACACACACAGGGTTTTAGACACGAAAACATAGAGTTTTTGAAAATATAGGTTTTCAGAAGAACATTTTTACAGGTCATCTGAATTTTGTGTTGAATTTAAAGAATAATTTTTTCAAGCTTGGGAGTGAAGTTTTCTTTTAGGGTTTTCTTCTAATTCAGGTCAACTTGGTGTTTAAGGTGGGGTTTTCAAACCCATGTTGTAAATCTTTCCTTTCAAGAAGATTTTATTCATTGTGTCTGCAAGTTTTGATTGATTGTTTTAGAATGTTTGCATTATGATTTTCCTAGCTTGAGAAACTAAAAGGGAAAGCTATTAGGGTTGTTGTGAGGAAAATTTACGTTAAATTTGAAATTATTAAAACACTATCTCTGTTTGAGGAAATTATAGGAAAGAGGGTCAGATATTAATATGATTAAATTAATTAGGGTTTTGATGAATTCTAGGTAGAGAATTTAAAAAAAAATCAATATACATTCATTAGATTTTATTTACAAAATAAATATTAAGAAACATTCATTTAGAACAAAATATATGTGGGGAAAATAAAAATATGCCTTCTATATATATATATATATATATTGCTAGAATAACTGAGAGGAGGGGGGGGGGGGGGGGAATTAGTGGNGGGGGGGGGGGGGGTGAATTAGTGGCCTCAAAAATTAATCCAAAACTGTATACCACAATTGTAAATCTCTTGTTATCTTCATTCCTTCAAGATGTATGCCTTTAAATAATCATATCAATTAACTACTACTCGGAGTTCACTGTTTATCTCTTTTCTTAAGATTTACTGAATAGCAGTTTATCCTTTTCTAGCTTTTACCGAAATGCAGTAAATAACTTAATGCTTACTGATCAATCCAGATTAGTTATGTGTAATGCAAAACACTAAAGTAATGATCCATAAACACATTGAGACATGGATTTTTAACATGGAAACTCATTTAAGGGAAAAACCACTTGGGACCGGTAACCCAAAATTTTCACTCTTCTGAAGTGAGCTTAGTGAAGAGCCAACCCTATTAAAGGTTACAAACACAATGTTAAGTGCGGTCTTGTTAGAGGATTTATCACTAATAGTCAATCACTTGATATCTGTAATGTCACTATGCTATCTTCATGAATTAACTTTTTGATACTCCTTTGGATGTATCTCAATATATAAAGGATTTGTTTAGATCCTGTTGGGTTAAGAGACTTCTCTAATTCAACGGTTAAACTAAAATATTATATGATCTGTTAATATAAAAAACTATACTTTGGAGATGTTCATATCTATTGTAAACTCACAATACCTTTCTGATCAATGTCTTCATTCAATACCTTTGCTCCACTTCTTTCTTCTCGGTGATTCTGCGCTTCTTTATTTCTCGGTGTTTGTAGAAATATTTAGCTCTGTTCTTTAGCTTGATTGATCAGACTATATGAAGTTTTTCTTCACTAGTATCTCTCCAACATCTCTTTATCTAGTCACCCCTTGATTCACAATGTATTAGCTTGTCTCTTTATAGACATGATCTCACTATTTCTAAGTCCTTGACTTTCTTTTTCTTGGCGTGATCCAAAATTCTTGCCTTTCTTTCTATAAAGATTTACTTCAGTTTTATCCCGTAGATTTATCTTAGACAAATGGAATAAAATAGCTTTAAATTTCTTTCTTATCTCTGGATTTTAACTTGTTAATGAAAACATTATTAAAAACTAGTTAACTCCTTCTTTAGCTCTTGCCAGCTAAGTCTTTTGTCATTTTTGAACTTCAGTTCTTTTCAGTGTTTTAACTCCTTGTTAGCTAGGTCAACACTTCAATTCTCCTTGGGAATCTCCATCCATTGTGGTTGTCTATCCATCAGAGCTATCTATCTATCAAGTAACGCTATGATTCTGCTCGTCGGTAATGCTTTCTTAGGTTTCTTGCTCAGGTATCACTGGGACTTTCCTCTTAGGGTTCTCTTTCCATTGGGGTGTAGTGACCGTCGATGTTTGTTGTCACTTTGGTGAATACTGAACTTTTATGCATTACTAATAGCATAACCTTTATCTTTCTGGTTCTCTAAAGTCTTTGACACTATGTGTATAGCCAATTAGATTATATCAAGTTGACATCAATGAAAATACAATACATTAACTGATTTAATGTCTTGTATTAGCTTTCTGCATCTCATTGATCATCAACTTAACATCTTCAAACATTCAATCAGTTATAGTTCATCAATCTCTCCCTTTGACATTGATGGAAACACACTACATAATACTAATACAATATGAAATATATCATTTGTATTTTATCAATCTACGAAACTTATTTTTCTATAACCAATACAAATGTCATGCTCTCGGTAAGCTCTTCTAGGTTAGATTTGTTTCCTTTAGAGTACCATCTTCAATCTTCAATCCCTTCACTAGATAGATGTAGTAGCTTCTGATTCTGTCTTTGCTGTTGTCTCTCCCTTTGACTGTTCCTCTCCTTGATCATCTCTTTTTCCTTTGACAACAATATAGAATACTCTCTCCCTAAAGTCATCTCTCCATTAGGATATGTTCTCTCCCTTTGATGGATATTTCATATGTATATATAATCTATCCCTTTGGATATTCTCAGGATACTCTCTCCCATCTTGATATTCTCTCCCTTTGACAACAATGCCAAAGTATATCCTTTCTCCTTTTTATAATATACTCCTCGAATTTCCCTATCCATCAACAATATAATGACTCTGGTGTTCGATGTAGATATGTACCTTGTTGTGTACTGATGTATCATTGCAGTCCATTTCTTTGCTTGCATCAACATGAATGATATTCTAATTGTATGTAGGCTGATGTAGCCTCCTAGTCAGCTTACTGACTAGTAGAGAAGAGTCGGACCCCTAGTCTCTTTCTCAAGTACTCAAATGTATCTTTAGGCAATGGCTTTGTGAATATATCAGCTAATTGTTCCTTAGATTGAACATATTCTAGTATCACCTCTTTCTCTTGTACTTGTTCTCTTAAGTAATGATAATTGATAGAAATATGCTTAGTCTTAGAAAGCATGATAAAATTCTTAGAAATGTTTATTGTACTGGTATTAGCACAATAAATAATCATCGGTTTAAGAATTTTCATATTTATACCTTCCAGTAATTGTTTGAACCATGCAATGTTAGAGAAATTTGCAGTAGCAATCACATATTCTGCTTTTGTAGTAGATTGTGAGATGCATCCTTGCTTCTTACTTATCCATGTGACAAGTCTTTCACCCATGAAGAATGCTCCTCCAGTTGTGCTCTTTCTTCATCTAAGTTTCTAGCCCAATCAACATCTGTATAGACTTCAAGCACAAATTTTCCTTCTCTTTTATACCATAAGCTATAGTCCTTAGTGTTCTTTAGATATCTCAAAATTCTTTTGATAGAAGTCATGTGTGATTCTTTGGGATTAGCAAAGAATCTTGCAATTATTCCAACTGCATGTGCAATATCTGGTCTAGTATGAACAACATACACCAGTTTGCCAATCTTGATCTATACAAGGTATGATTTACCTTATTCGATTTGTCTTCTTTTGTCAACTTGCATCTAGTTTCCATAGGTGTTCCAATTGGCTTGGAATCTTCCATTTTGAATATTTTTAGGACTTCCTTGATGTATGTGGATTGTGTGATATATATGCCTACATCCTATTGAAGAATCTGTAGACCAAGAAAGAATTTTATCTCCCCAAACATTGACATATCAAACTCTTTTCTCATTTCATTAGCAAAAGATTTACATAACATATCATTAACCCCAAATATGCTATCATCAAAAAATATTTCAGCAATCAAAATATTTTCATCAGAATCTTCTTTTAAGTATAGATTTCTATTTTCAATTGTTCTTACAAATCTAATGCTTATGAAATAGGAGTGACGTCTTTCATACCAGGCTCTAGGTGCTTGTTTCAATCCATACAAGGCTTTGTGTAGTCTAAAAACCATGTTTCTCTTGTCAAGATCAAAAAACCCTTCTGGTTGTTCAATGTATACCTCTTCTTCTAGTATTCCATTTAGGAATGTAGATTTGACATTTATTTGGTATACCTTGAATCCTTTGAATGCAGCATAAGCAAGTAAGATTCTTACTCCTTCTAGTCTAGCAATGGGTGCAAAGGTTTCACCATAGTCAATACCTTCTTCTTGTGCATACCCCTAGCATACTAACCTTGCTTTGTTCCTTGTGACTTCTCCATTCTCATTCAACTTGTTTCTGAATATCCATTTGGTACTGATGACATTCTTTTCATCTGGTCTAGGTACTAATTTCCATGCTCTATTCTTCTCAATCTATTCTATTTCCTCATTCATAGCACTAACCCATTCTTCATTTTCAAGTACAGTATTAATAGATTTAGGCTCAAAATCACAAATTAAACATCCTGTGTTTAGTGACTTACTTCTAGTTCTCATTCCAGCCTTCTTGTCTCCTATGATCTCATTCTTTGGATGATGCCTTCTTACATACTTGGAAAGTATCAGTTCAGCTCTTTGTTCATCATTTTGATCATCATCTTTTCCTTCATTATGATCTCTATCACTCGGAACATTATTTTGAGCATTTTCCTAATTTTTTGGTATTTGCAGCTTGATGCTCAGATGCAATGTTCTGTTGCTTGGGAGCGATACACTATTGCTCGGGTAGAGTGTCAGGTTCTTCAGTGTAAACAAACTTGTTGTAGTCTTCTAGTTCTTTTCTTCTTTCCTCATCATTTTTTTTTGCATATTCATCTATTTCGATATTTTCACTTTCAATGATTTTGTTAGAGGACTTGTTAAGACATTTATAAGCCTTGCTCTTGGTGGAATACCCTAGAAAGATTCCTTCTTCACTTTTGGAGTCAAGCTTTCCATTTCTATCTTCTTTCAAAATATAACATTGACTTCCAAAAATTCTAAAGTAACTTACATTGGGTGTGTATCCATACCATAGCTCATAGGGTGTCTTTTTGGTGTATTTCTTCAATTGTACTCTGTTCAATGTGTAGACAGTTGTACTGATAGCTTCTCTCCAAAATTTTTGAGTGATGATTTTTTGTATCATCAGTGTTCTTTCACAATCAACAATGGATATGTTTCTTCTTTCAATAATCCCATTTTGCTATGGTGTTCTTGATACAGAAACATGTCTTTTAATTCCATGGTCATTGCAAAAATTAGTGAATTCATCAGAAACAAATTCTCCTCCTCTATCTGATCTTAAGCATTTTAGCTCCTTACCACTTTGTTTTTCTACCATAGCTTTGTACCATTTAAACATATTGAATGCTTCTAATTTTTCCTTTAAGAACATAACTGTCACCATTCTAGAATAATCATCAAAAAAGAGAATGAAATATCTATCACCATAGTAACTCTTTTTCCTCATTGGTCCACATAGATCAATATGGACTATCTCTAGAATAGAACTAGATGTATGGGTTTTTCTCTTGAAACTAGAATTTGTCATCTTACCTTTTTGAAAATTCTTACACATGATATGCTCATGCTTTGACATGCTTGGTAAGCCTCTTACTTTCCTTTTATTTCTTATCTTAATCATGTTGTCAAAATTCACATGACATAATCTTTTATGCCACAACCATATGTCTTCATTTCTAGTCATTAAACAAGCAGTGTTAATATAATAAAGATAGAATAGGTTACCTTTTGTCTATTCACCAGTTCTGATCAACCTTTTTGATTCATTAAAGATCTTTGTCATTTTGTTCTCAAAAGCTACTCGGTGACCTATGTTATTCAGATATGAAACACTTAATAGATTATAATTAAGTCTTTTTACCCAGTATGCATTTTCACATTTGATCAGGTTATTCAAGATTATGGTTCCTTTGCCTTCAACTGGACAAGGTGTGTCATTACCCATTCTTACTGATCCACCATTATAATATTCAAAAGTTTCAAACTTTTGTTTATCACCAGTCATGTGGTGAGTGTAGCCATTATCTATAATCCTGACATCATTCTTACTAACCTTAGATATGAGTGCAGTCTCTATGTACCTTTCTTCTTCACTTGAATCATCCTTCATGGACACAAATACCATCTCAATGTCTTCATTAGATTTAGTGTTAGTATCTCCAACTCTGTTCTCAGCTAGGTAACAAGCTTTCTTCATTTTGTCCTTGTAGTCTTGGGTATCTCTTCTATCAGATTTTTGGTTGCTTCGGTAATCTCTGTTGTCACTTCTTTAAAACTTCTTTTCATGTGATCTTTCATTACTTCTATCATCTTTTCTTTTGTTAGGACATCTTGCAGCAAAGTGTCCAATCTCTTTACAATTAAAACATACATGTGGTAATTTACCTTTGTATCTACCTTTGCCTCTCTGCAATCCTCTAGCCATTAGTGCTTCAATCTCATCAATATCTTGGTCATCACTATTACTTTCACTATCATTTCTCATAGTGTGTTTATGACTTGACTTATTTTTTTTCAAAGAAGATTTGAATGTAGACTCAATAGATGGTAAGACACTATTATCAAAGTTATTCATCTCAAATGAAAGTAGTCTACCAACCAAGCTATCTAGAGTGACATTGTTATTTTCTACTGCTCTCATTTCTTGTATAGAAGATAGTATAATAGCATATACATGCAGTAAGGCTCTTAGTATTTTACTTACCACTATTTCTTATTCAAGTATACCTCCAACTCCTTCGATAGCATTAACTACCACTTTTATTCTACAGCTGCACTAAGTGATATTTTCTCCTTCTCTTATTCTTAGGTCATCAAATTTACTTCTTACGCTTTATGACTTAGCTCTTAGTACATTAGCATATCCTCCATGTACTAGCTTCAATTTATCCCACATTTTATTTGTAGAGGTGCAGGTTTTGACATCTTCAAATTCAGCATTGGAGAGTGAGGAAGCAAGTTCTATCATCATAGAATTGTACTCATGTTTTTCTCTCAATTGCTCAAGTGTGTGAGGTCTTTTAGGAAATAAATATTTAGTATCCAAGTATTGAGTAACATCATTTCCAATACCTGATAGGTGGAGTCTTATCCTTCTTTTCCATGATGCAAAGTTTTCCTTTTTCCTTGTTTTCTCATTTTGTGAACTTTTTCTTGAGCTATTAAACTCCCTTTCTAAGTACACAAGCTCTGATAGTAATTGTTAGAATAACTGAGAGGGGGGGGGGGGGGGGGGAANGGTGAATCAGTGGCCTCAAAAATTAATCCAAAACTTTATACCACAATTGTAAATCTATAGTTATCTTTAGTCCTTCAAGATGTATGCCTTTAAATAATCATATCAATTAACTACTGCTCGGAGTTCACTGTTTATCTCTTTTCTTAAGATTTACCAAATAATAGTTTATCCTTTTCTAGCTTTTATCAAAATGTAGTAAATAATTTAATGCTTACTGATCAATCTAGATTATTTATGTGTAATGTAAAACACTAAAGTAATGACTCATAAACACATTGACACATGGATTTTTAATGTGGAAACCCTGTTAAGGGAAAAACCACTTGGGACCGATAACCCAAAATGTTCACTCTTCTAAAGTGATCTCGATGAAGAGCCAACTCTATTAAAGGATGTTACAAACACACTGTTAAGTGAAACCTTGTTAGAGGATTTATCACTAATAGTTAATCACTTGATATTTGACATTTCACTATGATATCTTCATGAATTAACCTTTTGATACTCCTTGGGATGTAAGCTCATAATACCTTTCTAATCAATGTCTTCATTCAATACCTTTTCTCCACTTATTTATGCTTGGTGATGTTGTGCTTCTCTGTTGCTTAGTGTCTGCAAAAATCTTTAGCTCTATTCTTTAGCTTGATTGATTAGGACTGTATGAATTTGTTCTTCACCAGTATCTCTCTAGCATCTCTTTTTATATTCACCTCTTGATTCAAAATGAAAGATTTTCTCTTTATAGACATGATTTCACCATTTCTAAGTCCTTGAATTTCTTGTTCTTGGCATGATCCGCAACTCTCGCCTATCTTTATTTAAATATTTACTTCAATTTTATCCTGTAGATTTCTCTTAGATAACTAGAATAAAACAAATTTAAATCTATTGCTTATCTCTAGCTTTTAACTTGTTGATGAAAACAATATTAACAACCAATTAACTCCTTCTTTAGTTCTTTCCAGCTAAGTCTTTTGTCATTTCTGAACTTCAATTATTTTCTGTGTTTTAACTCCTTATTAGCTTGTTCAACACTTAAGTTCTCCTTGGGCATCTTCGTCTGTCGGGGTTGTCTGTCCATCAGGGTTGTCTGTCCATCTGGTAACACTGTGATTCTTCTTGTCAGTAATGCTTGATTAGGTTTCTTGCTTGGGTATCATTGTGACTTTCCTCTCGGGGTTCTCTTTCTGTCAGGGTGCACTGACTGTTGGTGTTTATTGTCACTTTGGTGAATACTACAATTTTATGCATTACTGATAGCATAACCTTTATCTTTTTGGTTCTCTGAATTCTTTGACACTATGTGCATAACCAATCAGATTATATCAATTTGACATCAATGACAATAGAATACATTAACTAATTTAATGTCTTGTATTAACTTTCTGGAGCTCGTTGATCACCAACTTAACTTATTCAAACATTCAATCAGTTATAGTTCATCATATATATATATATATATATATATATATATATATATATCCTATTGTTCTAATATTCCTTGAAATAAAGAGGCACTGGAGTAAAAGGAAGGGGAAGAGCTTCCATAACCTAAAACACAGATGTACATAGATTAGGACTAAGAATAACAAAACACCTTTTTGAATACCCAATTTGAACAAGCATGCAAAGTAAAGGATATATACCCAATCACAATAACCTTGACATGTATTTCAATAGAAAAATCAGAAATAAATAGGAACAAGAAGGAATACTGCTATATATTCAGAAAAAAGGGGCCAAATACAATCTGCATCACCAAGAGCTACAAACATTCAAATCTCAGAGTGAGATAGAATGGAAGAATTTCCTCAATCACAAAATGTGAGAGGTATAAATAAGAGTGAGGTAGAATATCGCATATCCAAAGCATCTAGAAATCATCATGCCTAACTCCACCAAATATGGGACTAGATGAAGAGGTATCTCTTAATAATCTAACCGAATCTTGGGTAGGTCCATAAAGATGCTTCTCAAATTTGGATGACAGGAATCTCGGATTTATAGGGGTAGGTGAGAAGAGGAGAATTTTAGAACATATGCCTTAAAATTCATCCTCTATCAAATCAAATCCATACTTCCCCCTAATCATGCTTGGTAGTATTATTTGACAAAATGATTTATAGAGACATCATTTTTATAATATTTTGACAATAATAATGATGAGCTATAACTGATTGAATGTTTGAAGATAATAAGTTGATGATCACTGAGCTGCAAAAGTAAATGTAAGACATTAAATCGGTTAATGTATTGTATTTTCATTGATGTCAACTTGATATGGTTTGATTGTTCAAACAAATATTTTCGTTAACCTTAAAGATCTGAAAAGTCAAAGTTTATGTCATCGGTAATGTATACACCAAGTGACAGTTCACACTATATACTGAGCAGAGAAGTTTACAATGAACACTGAGAAGAGAAGTTCAGAGTGTAAAATGAGCAAGTGACTACCGAGAAGAACTAAAGTTGATGCCCAAGCATAACTAAAGTCATTAACCGAGCACAACTGAAGTCTTTGACCGAAACTAACTAGAGTTAGAAAATGACAAAACTACTTAGCTGGCAGATCTATATTTAGAGTTAACTAATTGATTATTTTATTTTCATGGATCAAATAAGCTATAGATAAGAAGGAGATTTAAAGAGAGTTTTATTCAAAGCTAACAAGGAGAGATTTGTGGAATAAAACTAAAGCAGAGCTTTACATAATAAAGAAAAGTATGGCAAGATTTACGGATCAAGAAAGTGATCTATGATGAAAAAAAGAAGATTAAATGGTGAAATCATGTCTATATAAAGAGACAAGGAATTCATTATGAAGAGAGGAATCTTGAGTATATTTGAATAAATAAGTCTTCATGTAGATCTGATCATACATGCTGAAGAATAGAGCCAAGAAATTCTACAAACATTAAGCAACATAAGCAAGAGCATTCACCAAGAAGAAGAAAGAGGGGAGCAAACTAACTGAAGGGCATATTGATTAGAAAGGTATTTAAGGACTAACAATAGATATTAATATCTGCAAGATTAAGTTGTATTGTGAACAGATCATTTACTATTTTAGTTTAATCATTGATTCAGAAAATCTCTTAACCGAGAGGGATTTAACCATCCTTATTGTATTGAGATACTCAAGAGTATCAAAAGGTTTTCTTGTTAACAACATAGTGAATGCTAGGTCAAACGACAAACTGTTAGTTTTGAATCCTCTAGCAAGGTCACACTTAACATTGTGTTTGTAACCTTTAATAGGGTTGGCTCTTCACCGAGATCACTTCAGAAGAGTGAAAATTTTGGGTTACCGTCCCAAGTGGTTTTTCCCTTAATAGGGTTTCCACATTAAAATCTAAGTGTGAAATGTGTATTTATTTCATTGCATTGATAGTTTTATTTGCACATTACTAAAACTAGATTGGTAGGTAAACACTAAGGTTAATTTCTACTATTCGGTAAAGGATAGAAAAAGATAAACATTATATCTTACCGAGAAGTATATATTTGTTAAATTTATTTAAAGGAATACATCTTGTAGGAATGAAAGATAAATGAAGTTATTATATTTTTTATATAAGCATTTGGTTGAATTATTGGAATTATTTTGGAGGCCACTGATTCACCNTTCCCCCCCCCCCCCCCCCCCTCTTAGTTATTCTAATAATTGGTATCAGAGATTTGGTGCTTGAAAGAAAAGCTTAAAGGGACTTAAGCTAAAGATCACAAGATGAGTAAAAGGGATGTGCCTAAGTTGAACAAGGACAAATTTGCATCATGGAAAATAAGGATTAGACTCCATCTATCAGGTATTGGAAATGATGTTACATAATATGTGGATACTGAATATGTTGTGCACCGAAAATACCTCTGACTATTGATCAATTGAGAGAGAAACATGAACACAATTCTATGATGATAGAACTTTCTTCTTCACTATCCAATGCTGAATTTGAAGATGTGAAAACATGCACCTCTGCAAAGAAAATGTGGGAAAAACTCAAGTTAGTACATGGAGGAGACACCAATGTGCTGAGAGCTAAAGATGAAAGCCTAAGAGGAAATTTTTATGACCTAATAGTGAAAGGAGAGAACATCATTCAGTACAATGGAAGAATCAAAGAGGTTGTTAATGATATCTGTGGAGTAGGAGGAGTACTTGAGGAAGAAATAGTGGTAAGTAAAATTTTGAGAACCTTTCTGCCTATTTATGCTATTAGAGTATCTGCAATTTAAGAAATGAGAGCAGTGGTAAATAAAAATGTTACTCTTGATAGTTTGATTGGTAGACTTATTTCATTTGAGATGAGAAACTATGACAAAAGTGTCTTTCCAACTATTGAGTCTGCATTCAAATCTTCTCTAAAAATATGAAAATCTAGTAACAAACACACTATGATAAATGATAGTGAAAGTGATAGTGATGAATAAGAACTTGATTAAATTGAAGCACTAATGGCTAGAAGATTGCATAGAGTTAAAGGAAGATACAAAGGTAAATTACCATTGGTCTGTTTTAATTGAAAATAAATTGGACATTTTAGTGTAAGATGCCATAACAAGAGAAAAGATGAAAGATTCAATGACAAATCTTATGAAAATAAGTTTGACAAAAGTGATGACCGAGACTACAGAAGCAATCAAAAATCTAACATAAGAGATAATCGAAACTACAAGGACATAGGCAAGAAGGCTTGTTACCTGGTTGAAAACAAACCTGAAAATAATGGCACCAATTGTGATGAAGATGTTGAGGTATTATTTAATGCTATGAAGGATGATTCAGACAAAGAAGAAAGGTATGTTGAAACTACACTCATATCTAAAGTTAGCAAGAATGATGTCTGGATTATTGATAGTGGTTGTACTCACCACATGATTGGAGATGAGGAAAATTTTGAATCTTTTGAATATTATAATGGTGGATTAGTTAGGATGGGTATTGAATCACCTTGCCTAGTTGAAGGAAAAGGCACCATCATGTTAAATAAAGTGATCAGATGTGAAAATGCATATTGGGTAAAAGGACTTAACTATAATCTATTGAGTGTTTCATAGCTGAAAAACACAAGACACCGAGTTGCATTTGAGAACAAAAAGGAAATGATCTATAATGGAATAGGAAATTTGATCGGTACTGGTGAACAAACAAAAGGTAATCTTTTCCATCTTGATAATATTGAGACCACTTGTTTATTGGCTAGAAATGAAGACGTTTAGTTGTGGCATAAAAGGTTATGTCATGTAAATTTTGACAACATGGTAAAGATAAGTAAGAAAAGCAAAGTGAGAGGCTTACCAAGTATGTCAAAACCCAACCATGTAATGTGCAAGAATTGTCAAAAAGGAAAAATGAAAAAGTCTAGTTTCAAGAGTGAAACCTACACGTCTAATGCTATTTTAGAGTTAGTCCATACTGACTTATGTGGACCAATGAGAAAAAAGAGCTATTATGGTGATAGATACTTCATTCTATTTATTGATGACTATTCTAGGATGATGGCTATCATAGTCTTAAAAGAAAAATCAAAAGCATTTAAGATTTTCAAATGGTATAAAGCTACAGCTGAAAAAAGAGTGGAAATGAATTGAAATGTCTAAGATCAGATAGAGGAGGAGAATTTATTTTTGATGAATTCACTAACTTTTTTAATGTGCATGGAATTACAAGACAGGTTTCTGCACCAATGACACCATAGCAAAATATGATTGCTGAAATAAGGAATAGATCAATTGTTGATTGTGTGCCCGAATAGTGATGATTGAAAAAGGCATCACACAAACATTCTGGAGAGAATTTGTAAGTATTGTTGTCTATACACTAAACCGAGTTTAATTGAAGAAAGACACAAATAAGACACCTTATGAGCTATGGTATGGATACACACCGAATGTGAGTTACTTTAGAATTTTTGGAAGTCAATGTTATATACTAAAAGGTGATAGAAATGGGAAGCTTGAATCCAAAAGTGATGAAGGAATATTTCTAGGATATTCTACCAAAAGAAAAGCTTATAAATGTCTTAACAAATATTCTAACAATATCATTGAAAGTGAAAATGTTAAAGTGGATGAATTTGACGAGGAAAGTAGAAAGGAACCTGGAGACTACAATCGATTTTTCTACATTGAATAACCTGAAAATTTTTGGGAGCAATAGTGTACCGCTACCAAGTGACAAAACAATGCAATTGAGCAATAGACTGCACACATTGAGAATCAAGAAAATGATCACAATGATGAACCAAGTGATGAAGATCAAAATGATGATCAAAATGAAGATCAAAGATTTGAACCTATACTTTCTAATTATGTCAGAAGACACCATCCATAGGACCAGATCATAGGAGACAAAAGAGCTAGAATGAGAACAAGAAGTAAGTCACTTAACACTAGATGTTTGATTTGTGATTTTTAGCGTAAATTTGTCAATACTGCACTTGAGAATCAGGAATGGGTTAGTGCAATGAATGAAGAAATTGAACAGATTGAGAAGAATAAAACATGGACATTAGTACATAGACCGAGTGAAAAAATGTCATTGGTACCAAATGGATTTTCAGAAACAAACTGAATGAGAATGGAGAAGTCATAAGGAACAAAGAAAGAATGGTATGCAAAGGGTATGCACAAAAAGAAGGTATTGATTATGGAGAAACCTTTTTACTTGTTGCTAGACTAGAAGGAGTAAGAATTCTAATTTCTTATGCTACTTTTAAAGGATTCAAAGTATACCAAATGGATGTAAAATCTGCATTTTTTATTGGACTACTAGAAGAGGAGGTATACACTGAACAACTTGAAGGGTTTGTTGATCCTAACAAAAGGAACATGGTTTGTAGACTACACAAATCCTTGTATGGATTGAAACAAGCACCGAGAGCATGGTATGAAAGACTTCACTCTTATCTCATTAGTATTGGATTTGTTAGAACAAGTGATAATAGTAATCTGTATTTGAAAGGAGATACTAATGATAAGATTTTGATTGCTGAGATATTTGTTGATGATATCATATTTAGAGGTAATGATATGCTATGCAAATCATTTACTGATGAAATCAGAAAAGAATTTGAGATGTAATTGCTTGGAGAGATCAAAATTTTTCTTGGACTACAGATTATACAACAGGATGAAGGCATCTACATCACACAGTTTGAATACATCAAAGAAATTCTAAATATATTCAAAATGGAGGACTCCAAACCAGTTGGAAAACCTATGGAAACTAGATGAAAATTGACAAAGGAAGACAAGACAACCGAGGTAAATCAGACCTTATACAGATATATGATTGGTAAGCTAATGGATGTACAACATACTAGACCTGATATAGCACATGCAATTGGTATTGTTGCAAGATTCTCTCCTAATCCTAAAGAATCACACATGAATGTTGTCAAAAGAATTCTGAGATATTATAAGAATACCGAAGACTATGATTTGTGGTATAATAAAGAAGGAAAATTTGACCTACAAGTTTATACTGATGCTGATTGGGCTAGTAACATAGATGATAGAAAGAGCACTATAGGAGGAGCACTCTTTATGGGTGACAAAATTGTCACGTGGATAAGTAAAAGGAAAGGATGCATATTTCAATCAACTACAGAAGAAGAATATGTGACTGCTGCTGCAAATTTCTGTAACATTGCATGGATCAATCAATTGCTAAAAGGTATGAATGAGGAAATTCTTGACCCAATAATTATCTATTGTGATAATATAAGCGCTATCAATATTTCAAAGAACCCTATGATGAATACTAAAAAAAAGCACATAGCTATTAAGTATCACTACTTGAGGGAACAAGTACAAGAGAAAGAGGTAATTTGGAATATGTACAATCCAAAGAAAAATTAGCAAACATATTCCAAAAACCTCTGCCAAAAGATATATTTGAGTACCTGAGGAATAGACCAGGGGTTTGACCCTTGTCTATTGGTCACTAAGCTGACTAGGAGGCTGCATCAGCCTACAAATTACTAGAATATTTATCATGTTGAAGAAAGCTAAGATATGGACTTCAATGACATATTAGTACATGAAGGTACATATCTGAACTACACACCAGAGATATTATTGGCTATTACAAAGCTGTATATTTTTGTTTGGCATTGTTGTCAAAGGGAGAGAGAAGAACATCCAAAGGAAGAGAAAGATTGTATGATATAACCATCCATCAAAGGGAGAGAATTGGAGAAAGTTAACACTGCATATATATCTAGAAAAGGGAGAAGAGATTCTACAAGAAAGGGGGAGACAGATTCACAATATAGAATTGATACACCTATCCATTGAAGGGAATTAAGAAAGATAAAGCACACTATAGAATCAAATCTAAGCTAGAAGAGCTTATCAAGAGTCGGATATTTGAATTGGCTATAGAACAATAATTTTGGTATGTTATGGAATATTTCATATTGTGTTGATATTGTGTTTCCATCAATGCCAAAGGGAGAGATTGATGAAATATAACTGATTGAATGTTTGAAGATAATAATTTGATAATCACCGAGCTAAAAAAGTAAATGCAAGACATTAAATTGGTTAATGTATTGTATTTTCATTGATGTCAAACTAATATGGTTTGATTGTTCAAACAAATATTGTCATTAACCTTAAAGATCTGAAAAGACAATTTATGTCCTTGGTAATATATAAACTGAGTGACATTTCAAAGTGTCTACCGAGTAGAGCAGTTTACAGTGAACATCGAGTGGAGTAGTTCATAGTATAAACTGAGCAAGTGATAACAGAGCAGAACTGAAGTTGATGCCCGATCATAACTGAAGTCATTGACTGAGCAAAAATGAAGTCTTTGACCGAAACTAACTGGAATTAGAAAATGAAAAAACTACTTAGTTGGCAGAGCTATATTTAGAGTTAACTGATTGATTATTTTATTTTCATCAATCAAATAAGCTATAGCTAAGAAGGATATTTAAAGCTAGTTTTATTCATAGTTAACAAGGAGAGATTTTGGGAATAAAACTAAAGCAGATCTTTATGGAATAAAGAAAAGTATGATGAGATTTATGGATTAAGAAAGTGATCTACGATGAAAACAAGAAGATTAAATGGTGAAATTATGGCTATATAAAGAGACAAGGAGTTCGTTATGAAGAGAGGAATGTTGAGTATATTATGTGTGAATAAAGAAGTCTTCATGCAGATCTGATCATAAAGGCTGAAGAATAGAGCCAAGAAATTCTGCAGACACCAAGCAACAGAAGCAAGAGCATTCATTGAGAAGGAGAAAGAGGGGAGCAAAGGAACTGAAGAGCATATTTATCTAAGAGTTATTTGTGGACTAACAATAGATTTGAATATCTGCAAGATATTGTGAATAGATCATTTACTATTTCAGTTTAACCATTGATTCGGAAAATCTCTTAACTGAGTGGGATTTAACCATCCTTATTGTAATGAGATACTCAAGAGTATCAAAAGGTTTTCTTGTTGACAGTATAGTGAATTCTAGGTCAAAATAAAAACTATTAGTTTTGAATCCTCTAACAAGGTCTCACTTAATAGTGTGTTTGTAACCTTTAACAAGGTTGACTCTTCACCAAGCTCACTTCAGAAAAGTGAAAATTTTGGGTTACCGTCCCAAGTGGGTTTTCCCTTAATAGGGTTTCCACATTAAAATCTAAGTGTCAAACATGTATTTCTTTCATTGCATTGATAGTTTTCTTTACACATTACTAAAACTAGATTGGTCGGTAAACACTAAGCTTAATTGCCGCTACTCGGTAAAGGCTAGAAAAAGATAAACAATATATCTTACCGAGTACTATATATTTGTGAAAGTTATTTAAAGGAATACATCTTGTAGGACTGAAAGATAACTAAAGGTATTATATTTGTGATATAATCATTTGGTTGAATTATTGGAATTATTTTTGAGGCCACTGATTCACCCTCCCCCCTCAGCTATTCTAACAAATAATTGCACGATTTTACAATTAACATGACCCATTAATAAATGAACCCATCATTCACATTTTAAACCTCTAAAAACCATAAGGTTTAATAATTTAGGAAATACTAATGGACCATTTGATAATGTTTTCCACCCTAAACCTAGCAACATTAACCAAAACCCACCATACCCATTTAACATTCCATCCTTCAAAACCCTAAGCCCTAGAAGGATGATTTTTAATCTATTAATCTATTTACATTACTTACCAAGACAATTTACCCCACTAATCCCCCTTTTACAAAATTCATTAATAAACTTGGCTCGATCAAAGCTTTTGAGGAAAGCCAAAGATCAAACTGACATAATGCAAGGAAACTTTGATTTAGCCTTGCTCTGCACCATGCTTGTATTTGGGAAGTTTCGAAAAATGTGATGGAAATGATCTACCTCGCAGGAGTTCAATCTTGGAAATCTTGTTGCTTATATTTGGGAGGTAGGTGATTGGTTTCTCATTGTTTCATTCATTGTATCTTTGAATTTCAAATGGAGCTAGGGCATCCTAGATGTTTGAATCTATACATTGAATTTGTTTATCTAGCTATAGCATGATGAAGCCCAAGGCTATGAATAAAATTTCTATTGTTGCTTAATTGTATTTGATGATGTTTGATCCATGAATCTCATCTTTGAGGATGTGCTTGTATTTTTGTACCTATTTGATTTACATAGATGCATATATGATTCAAATGTTCCTATTCTTCTACTGTCCCATTATTTTGATTCTTGGTGTTGCATTTGAATCTTTCTTGCAAATAAATGGAAGATATTCATACATGTTGAATCTATTCTTTTTGGCCTGTGGTGTGAACTAGGGCATCGTTCTTACCTCTATTTGATGTTGTCTCATTCTTGTGAGGTCGTGGTTTTTTGCATTGTTATCACTCCATTTGTATACTCTGATGCATAATGCAGTAGAAAGAATTACTTTGTTATTTGAATCTCCATTCTCCATGACTTGTATTGATAGCCCATAACATAACCCTTAGGTTAGGGCACCATAAAATTTGATGTTGCAATTTTTCTCTATCACTTTGAAAGATCCCTTGGCATCATTTGGGGCATTGCTTTGTTTGGTTGTTGTTTGGAATATTGTTGTGTGATATGTCTACTTAATGTTACTACTGTTATGTTGGTTCTGTTGTGTTCCTCCATTGATGAGGATGCGAACCCATCTAGGACATCATTGTTGTCAAAGTAATGAATGAGATATATATTTGATCTTTCTTGGTGAATTTTATCACATTGCTTGGTTTTATCTACACCATGATGATGTCTTATCGATGTTGTATCACTATTTGAAGCACCATGTTGAATCTATTTTGAATTTATATGTGTTGTTCCATGATATGATTTAAGGCATCATTTTTACTTGAAAACTTCTATGGATGCTTGATTCTCTTCCATTTGTTGTTGCTCCATTTTTATGAAAGATAAGCATCTCTATTGACTGCTCCATATACTTTTATTTAAAGATGTACTAACTGTAAGGCACCATTGCTGTTGTCCCACAGATTGAATGACATGAAGTGTACTCTATTGTATATATTACTACTCCATGAATTTGGATTCAATGGAAAGCTTATGATTTTCTTGCTTCTTCTCATCTGCACTATGATATGTTAGGGAAAGACTATGGTAACATACATATTTATTGTTGTTACACTTATGCTTTATGTGACTTAGATGTATGATGAAGACATGCAAAAAATGTAAACTTGTTTTCCTATTTTACACTCTCCTTTCTATATATGGAATATTATCATACCTCCTATTAGAATTAATCTTTTCTTGGTATTTTATATTTAAAAGATATACCAAGGTCTTGTCTCATATTTGTAATTCCTTTAATAAGGAAATTAGATATTCCTCCTTAAGAGGATTCCTACACATGGCACACACCAAATGTGAATATGGAACACATAGAGTATGAGAGTTACATGTAAACTCCTCCACTCATCTCTACTTAAGAGATGGTTCTCACACACTTCTTAGGGTTCTAAAGGGTTCTCATAGGGGTTCTAAGTTGGTTCTCACTAGTTGCATTTCTTCTCTCTTCTCTCTTTCTCATTCTTGCAATATTGTAATGAGCTCTCTCTCTCTCTCTCTCTCTCTCATATTTATGCACAAGGGATTTTTCTTAGTTTTCCTGTTTCATAAACATTGTATGGGTGTTGATCTTGATCTTCTTGGTGATTTTGGTGCAAATTATTGATTCGTCATTCTTTAACTTGGTTATGGTAAAATTCTTCTTGCAACTCTCTCTTGGATTATTTCATGTTTCCTTATCTCTATTTATTTTCTCAATAGTTCTAACATGGTATTAGAGCTAGCTAATCCTTGTTTTTTAGTGTTTGTAGGTTTTTTGTTCTTGCTTCATCTAACATTTTTTGAAGCTCTCTCTTATCTCCTTTGTCATTTTAGATCTAGTTTTAGTTTATTAGATTTGAATTTTTTTTGGCTTTGGACGGTTCACTACCAGACCCATTATATATATATTTTTTAGATCTTTCAACATCCTCTGTCAGGAGACCACAAGGGTTTTCATTTTGATCATTCGATCTATATTATAACACTTTGCATGATATTCAAGCATATTTATCTGCAGGGTTATATGTCTCCATTTTTATATTTTTTCTTTTATACAAATCATTTAATCATTTCTGTGACTGTCAGTTTGAAGATAGTTTTATAGACCCACACATAGTCATTAATAACTTTCAATCTATGTCATTTTGAAGACAATTTTATAGACCCACACACAGTCATTAATAACTTTCAAACTATACATTATGTTGACAATCGCTTCAGTAGAGTGCTAGATAATTAGGTTTTGAAAATCATATCTGACAATTGGAAATATCCAACGGTGCATTTAAAATTTATGCCCCCCGTAATTTGACTAATTTATTAGTCTCAACATTTCTATAAGGTTTTTGCAGGCTTCCTTATTTCATTTGCAAAGTTATATTTATTTTATCCCTATCTATTATTCTATTTTAAAATTTGGTTGCAGGTTTTAAATCATCTCATTCTCCCCTATGCGGCCAACTCTCTTCCTCCTTTGGCTACATTATTTTTCTCTCTCCCTTGCGCAACACTTTATTCATATTTCTTTCTCACTTGTCACTTATATCTCCCTTTGCTTACTGCATTATCCTTTCCTCTCTCAGCACCCTTGCTTCCTCATGCAGCAAACAAGCTTCTCTTTGCCTCCTTGCACACCCTCTTTTTTGTCCTCCCTTCCCTCGTGCACTTTTCCATCTTCATTGCATTTCTGTTTCATTGCATGTTATCTAACTCCCTTCCCTCTTGTTATTGTGCAACACAAAATCCTCCTTTCTCCCCACACTGGCCTTGATTCTCACCACATGCGCAACCTCCTTGCAAGGGATAGAATTTTCTCTGCATGTATTCTATTGTTGTTTTTTTAGCCTTCTCTAGCGCAGCCAAGTCATTTGGATTTATTCTTATTCCTTGCGCAACCCAGCTGCTAGATTTCTCTTTTTTTTAGTTCTAACTACCTTTCCTTTTAATAATTACAGTATTATGATCATTGTGTCTCACTCTTGCAGGCTTTGGCATTTTTATTTTTGAACTCTTACAACTCTTATCTTTGTTTAGTGTAATCTTAATTCTTCTTTGACTCTCTTAATTGCTTAAAATGTTTATTCAAATCAGTGTTCAATTCTTATTGTTAATCATTATTTTATTACTGCAGGTTCATCATTATATTAATAATTTTTAATTATTGTAGTTTTTTTCATTATTCTAACAGTTTCTTTTGCAGTTTTATCATTTATTCCTCCTTCTTAACTAGTCATTCAAATTTGTTGAATTTTAAACTTTAACCAAATTTATTCTAAATTTTTAATAAAAAAATTTAACGATTATACAAACTTTTTCTCTTAATTTTTTCTAAAATTGCCTAGAACCCATATCCATTTAATCATTATTAACTTAATTCAATTGCTAACTTATTATTTTATTGCAATTAAAATTTGTTTCATCAATTTAACAAAAAATTTAATTTTTTTTTAATATTTAATAATTCTTGCATATATGCTTACTATTCATGTTAAATTATTTTTTAGATTCATTATTGTATACTAATACTTGTATTTTAGTTTATTATAACTCATTATGTCGTCATTAATTCCAGAAGTTAAATTAAACACTTCCAATTACCATGCTTGGAAGACTCATATTATGTTTATCTTTCATTTTCATCATATACTTGATATTGCGACTAGTGCGGCTTTTGTTCCCACAACTACTGCTTCTAAGACAAACATTGACGCTTGGAATGAGAAAAATGATGAGGCTTTAGGCCTTATAGGAATTTATTTACATCCTGATTTATATGTATTAATTTCCCGTTGTATTGAAGCACATGTAGCATGGACGATTCTGAAAAACACTTTGGACAGTGCAAATGAATATCAAAAAATTAAACTCCAAGATCAATTGGAGGATATCAGCTATACGGATTTCAAAATCATGGATGAGTTTTTACTTAAGTTTGATTTGTTTCAAAGTCAATTAACTGGTTTAGGAGTAAATTTATCTGAAATTCGGTTAATTCATATCATTTAAAAAAAAAATCCTTCCTAGAAAATTTCAGCAATTTATAGCTAATATTCATTCTCAATTATCTCTTCCTTTGTTAGCATCTCAATTGACTTATGCTATCTTTCAAGAACTTTTACGTCAAGAAGAGGCTAGGTTAATTCAATTTGGCTCAATCAAAACTAATGAACATGCTTTCATGTCTAGATCTCATAATAATAGATCAAATAATCATTATCATAATAATGGTTATCATAACAATTCTAATATACCTCATTGTAATTATTGTGGGAAAGATGGTCATAAGATCAATACTTGTTTTAAGAAACTTAAACATGAGAAGTCATCTAATCCTAATACTCAAAAATCTCATAATCATAACACTCGTCAAGCTTTTTCTATTTGTTATGGGATGTCTAATTCTCACTATGATGATACTACAATTTGGGATGAACCATATGATGATGGCTACTCTTGGAATAACCATCTTGATTACTATCTTCCTACTCAAAGTGATTATATGTTCTATCCTTATGATGCAATTCAATTTGATGATCCTTGCTCTCATGTTGATGATATTCTTGAACAAGAAGAGGAAATTATCTCTAACGCTATTAATGTTAATTTGCAAGATATGTTTATTACTCAAGATGAAATTCATGATGATAGTACTAATCCTATGTTTGTTGTGAAGGATAATGATGGTGATTCTTATACTATCTCTATTCCTCTTGATTATTTATACTATGATGAATACATTACAAATTTATTTTATGCAACTGAAGATTGCATTACTGATTCTATGCCTAATGATTCACAATATTACTTTACTTTCCAAAGTGTCACTGATTCAGCACTAGGAGATCCAAATGATGGGAACTCTACTAGTGGTTCTTTCCTTATTGTAGGCTCATGTGTTGATTATGATCCACCTCTAATTTCTATGGGAAATGAATATACAGAATGCATAAATGCATCTCAAGAATCTCAATGGTCACTTGAAGATTTGGGTCCCCCTCCGCAAGACACTACACCTTTCAATTGTCAAAGTTCTATCCACTTAGCAACCATTCTTATGTACCATTCAAGCTCCATAGTTCCAGTTGAAGAAATACATGATAATCAAGCTGTCAATAATCTACTAAAGACTCTTTCAAAAGAAACATCTCAAAATCATTGTAAACATTTGGGTGTGATACCTATTGATCTCATCTCCCCAAGTAAATATTAAAGGGGGATGTCAGAATTAATATTTTCTTGGTATTTTATATTTAAAAGATATACCAAGGTCTTGTCTCATATTTGTAATTCCTTTAATAAGGAAATTAGATATTCCTCCTTAAGAGGATTCCTACACATGGCACACACCAAATGTGAATATGGCACATAGAGTATGGGAGTTACATGAAAACTCCTCCACTCATATCTACTTAAGAGATGGTTGTAATACACTTCTTAGGGTTCTAAAGGGTTCTCATAGGGGTTCTAAGTTGGTTCTCACAATTTGGATTTCTTCTCTCTTCTCTCATTCTCATTCTTGCAATATTGTAATGAGCTCTCTCTCTCTCTCTCTCTCTCTCTCTCTCTCTCTCTTGCCTCATTCATATTTATGCACAAGGGATTTTTCTTAGTTTTCCCCTTTCAAAATTTTTTTCTTGATGTTGATCTTGAGCTTCTTGGTGCTTTTAGTGAAATTTCTTGAATTGCCATTCTTTAACTTGGTTATGGTAAAATTCTTCTTGCAACTCTCTCTTGGATTCTTTCATGTTTCCTTATCTCTATTTATTTTCTTAATAGTTCTAACACCTCCTTCTATTATAAAATTTTGATTACCTCTTCTAAGGCACACATGCTGGAAGATATATGTAGATGTATCATGCTTTATTGCTTTATTTTGATGATCACCTCATTGCAGTTACCTTTCTGTCCCAAACTTTGATGAACCCTCATGTATTATGAGCATGTGTTACGATGTAACTTTATGTCCCACTTGTGTCTGCATACACCATCAATGTTGCTTCATGATTTTGATTGAAATGATGCCCCATGCACCATTATACCATTTTGTCATCTTGTATCCTAAATACTCCATGACTAATATTGCTTCATTGACTATTCCCTTTTCTGGATCAGTGCTCCTCCTTAGGGCTGTGGGGATAATCAAAAACTCTATTTCGATGGAGCTTTTTATAACCCTCACAACTTCAATGTGGGGTACTAAGAGGGCTTGACACTTGATCATGGGTGTTCTTGTCATGTCATGTGGGTTTTGTCAAGGAGCTTTGAGGGCTACCTGACAGTGCTAACATTATAGAGAAACACCATTCATTTTACTTCTTGAGAATACAACATCTTCATAAGTGTTTTTGTTTTGTAAATTGGTTCTCCCCAAAGGTGTCTTTAGAGAGCTACCCCTTGGGAGCCCAATTTATGATGTAATGACATTTATTGCAATCTTGATGCAATGTCATGACCTCTGCATAGGTGTTCTTGCTCAGGCCTAGTTGTCCTTCAAAGGTGGCATGTGATGGCTTCCTTTGAAGGTTGCTTGTGACTGAGAAAGGGAATTTATTTCAATTTTAATGCAATGTCACAATTTATGTTGTACTTACAAATGGAACAAACAAGTCAGTGAAAATATGGTACACTTCTTCCTCAGCAGTATTTCTGTGAGTGTGCACATTTCTGGAGCATGGTCCCCTTCTTCTAGCATATGGTTGATTACATGAAAGCATAACTATAGATGTAGATAGATAATTGGTTATCATTCATTTCTTAGATCCATTGGATCTAACCCATCTCTCTTTTTTTTTTCTAGGTTTTGGATCAAATAGGAGCATATTGGAGTCACACTCAGGTCAACAACTCTCCTTCTCTTCAGGCAATGTCTAGTACCCTGTTACTTATGTTCATTTACTTTATGCATGTTGATAGTTGACCATAGACCTTTAGGAGTTGGATATCCTCACGGCCTGTGTGAGCTCTAATGAACGCTTTACTTTCCTTCTAGCACATATTTATCATTTATGCTCAAAATCTGAATATG